>CAUYQG010203065.1:0-30129 GCA_963574415.1 Tarsius wallacei | reverse complement strand
TATTGGATGTTCAAAGTTCACTATATGAGTGAGAACATGTGATACTCAGATCTTTGTTTCTGTGAGAGGTCACTCAGTATTATAGATTCTAGTTCCATCCAAGTTGTTGCGAAATTCATGATTTTGTTCTTTTTTATGACTGCGTGGTATTCCATCGTGTATATGTACCACATTTTTTTAATCCAGTCCTCTTTTGATGGACAGCATGGTTGCTTCCAGGTTCTTGCTATTGTGAACATTTTATAAGGGGCTATTGTCACCTAAACTTGCAAATATTTTCCACGTTCCTATGTAGTCTTCATAATGACTTCACTCTGTAAAAATTACAAAAGCAATATAACTACATTTACAGTATTTTTGAAATTAAGAACATGGATAAAAATCTCTATTAATCCACATCTCAGAACAAAAATACTTTTAGAAATTTGGAGCATATCCTTCCAGGCTTTTTTTCCTCTGCATGTCTTCATATACTTTTAATCCTACTGTTGGATCCAATCTTACATTCTACTTTTGTGCTTAGTATTACATCTCCCACATATTCACAGATTTCATTCTTATATTTTTTTAGGCAAGTAATATGGTCTTATTGCAGCGAATTTAGAAAACAGAGGGGAAAAAAACAGATTTCTAATCTCCTTACCTCTCTTGGCCGCCATTAGCAATTCAGTGTATTTTTCATTAGTATTTATTTATTTGGTTTTTTAAAAGTATTTATTATAACATTTGTTTACATTTTAATATAATAGGTTTGGTTTAAAAGTTTGCACAATTATGTGTATATATATATATATATATATATATATATCATAAAACTTTGTAGCTTGTATCTTTTTAAGTTTTAAAGTATGTTTATATAATGATGCTACATACAATTTAGCAACTTGCATTCTGCTTAATTCTGTATCATCAACATTTGAATCTTTTAAAGTTTAAAAATGTTTATATAATACAAATAATAAGAACATCTGTGATCCTGTATTCTATTTTAAAAATTATTTTATGTAACAGTAGTATTACTATTACGTCCAATTTTACATGCTGCTTTTATTTACCTTATAGACAGGTTGCAACATAATCTTCTCAATGTATTTACTTAATAAACACTAACATAATGCTTGCTGTGTGCCAGGCACTATTTTAAGTGTGTTTACATATTAACTCATTTAATCTTCATTAGAATGGTATGGGGTTGAGTTACAGAAGAGGAAACTGAAGAAAAGATGAGTTAGACAATTTGACCAAATTAAACAGCTAGTAAATGTCAGGGGCTGGAAGTCAAACCTACACATTCAGTTTTTAAAGCCCATGTTCTTAATCACCATGCTATGCTGCCTATCTATCATTCTTTATTATTCTAATGATTTCAAATTATTCCATTTAGTGATTGCACCATTTTTCTTTTGTTCAGCATTGGTAGTTATCTTTAATTTTTTGCCATTAGAAGTAATAGTCATACTGATATGCACATATACTTTTGAATATATTGAGGTTTATTGTCAAGCCCCTCAATTTGTAGCTAAGGAAACAGATTCAGGGAGGGAAAACATGACTCACTCAAGGGAAGCTACAGAAGAGTGTGTCGAGAAAAAAAGTAGAGCAAAGTAAGGCCTACAGAAGTTGCAATAAAAAATATGAACTATAATATCCACAGGAACTGAAAAGGGGAAGAAAAGCAAGGAAAAGTACAGATTCGCAAAACCAAAGAAACCATTAAGAGAGCAGGAAGACAGCCCACAGACTAGGAAAAAGTATTTGCCAACTCCATGTCTGACAAAGGCCTAACATCTTGATCTACAAGGAACTCAAACGTTCTGAAAAGAAAAAAACAAACAACCCCATTACAAAGTGGTCAAAAGATATGAATAGACACTTCTCAAAAGAAGACAACAGAGCGGCCAACAGACACATGACGAAATGTTCAACCTCAGTAGTCATCAAGGAGATGCAAATTAAAACTACACTGAGATACCATCTAACTCCAGTCAGAATGGCCATTATCAATAACTCAAAAATAACAGATGCTGCAGAGAGTGTGGTGAAAAGGGAACACTTCCACACTGTTGGTGGGAGTGTAAACTAGTGCAGCCTCTGTGGAAATCAGTGTGGCGATTCCCAAAAGCTCTAAATATTGACCTCTCATATGACCCCACAATTCTCCTACTGGGAATATACCCTGAAGAACTCAAATCACTCTATAAAAAAGATACATGCACACGTATGTTTATCGCGGCATTGTTCACAATACCAAGATCATGGAACCAACCATGCTGTCCATCAAAAGAGGACTGGATTTAAAAAATGTGGTACATATACACAATGGAATATTATGCAGCCATAAAAAAAAACAAAATCATGAATTTCGCAGCAACCTGGATGGAATTGGAGTTTATAATACTGAGTGATCTCTCACACAAACAAAGATCTGAGTATCACATGTTCTCATTCATAAGTGGACCTTGAACAACTATCATAATACTATAAGAAAAGAACTGACCGTGGCAGGAAACTATGGGGGGGAGGGGAAGGGAGGTGGGATTAACGGTAGTCAATATCTGTCTGGGGACGGGGGGACACACCTCAGCAACAAGGGTACCGGCACAATGCATATTTGTATACCTAACTAACTGTATGCCACAATTTTAAAATAAAAAATATGTTAAAAAATAAAAATAAATAAATAAATCATAGTTCTACACCAATAAGGAAAGAGATGGGGATATTAAAGGGATGAGGGACACTGAAAAGATATCAGGATCAATGGTTTGACTTTCTAATGAGGTTACAGAATTGTAAAGGTGGGAGTATGGAAGGGATGAACTAAAAAGATAGGAGATGATACAGGAATTATTACATTTTTTCACATTTTATCATCTCTGAAAAAGGAAATGTAATGGTATTTTAGATTTAATAAAATGTGGTAGCAAATGATAAGGTCTAGGATATGACAATGAAGAGAGCTGTTGAAGTGGCTGAAAAATCACTGAACTAAGAGGCCAGGGCATTAGAATATTGAATGTGGCAACACCAAGAATGATGAGAGAAGTAGTGAATAAAAACATTGGAATATAGGTGTTCTCTGAGCCACTTTCCAACTCTCATATGCTATGGTTCAAAACCAGTATAAGAAAACCTTACTTGATCAACTTACTATATATAGTGAGACTAAAAGTTATCTCTCAATTGAATGAGGTCTATAGGACATCATATAAGTTAAATCAAAAAATCACTGAGATATTCTGTGTTCCACACTAGGGACAAAGAGAGGGACAGATCTTCACTTATTGATCTGCCAAGTTACCAAGTACATTCTCTCAGTTATCTGCAAAAATGATAAGATGCTACCTGAGTAGATGTTAGTGAATGACAAGTCATGGATTCTACCCATAGTTCCACTTTTGATCTAAACCACTTGGATGAGGGTCATTAACTCTTCTTGAGTGGAAAGTTACTTCTTCCCATACAATTATATACAGTACACAATCATTCTAGGAGGAGATAATGTCATGAAGGGGAAAACCAGATCATAGATTTAGTTTCCCATACTCTCCAGGCACTCAGAAGGTATTAATTCCATTAAATTTTTGGTAATGCTGATGGTGGTGAGGATGATGATGATGATGATAGGAACAAAAGGCCCAGAATCTCTACACCTGTAAATTATGTACTATGTTGGCAAATTATTAGTAAGCAGATATTTGTTGAGCACTGATTGTATACAATCTTAAAATGAGTCTCAAGTTGCAATAAGGTAAGTGAAAAGAAGTAAAATCTTCAAAAATAAAACTTAGGTAAGAAGCCCAGACATATGTATATATGTAAACACACACCCACACACTCACTATATACTTAGTCATAAGTACCAACATGCATACCACACTCTACAAAAATCAATAACACATGTAGCGTACTCCAGTTCCATTAGCATAGTTATACTTGTGATGGGACAATCCCTCAAGTTATAAAATAGTATCTGAATTGCTCCTGCTCGTACAAATCATCAAAACAAGCTTGAAATAATGATCTGGCTTCCCATGTGGTTTGATGATAAAGAATAATGCACAGCTGAGAGAACACATGGACTTTGTGAAATCTGTTTCTGGTGAGTCACTTCTCAAAATAAATTCATAAATTTTTATGCTATGCCAACTTTAATATCTTTTATTAAAAATTGTAGCTCATATAGGTCTACATTTCAGGGCCTGATTACTCCTGGTACTAAAAAATTCTCTTAACTTTCTAGATCGATCTCTCTCTCTCTCTCTCTCTCTCTGACACACACACACACACACATACACACACACACAGCATTTGCATACTAAGTCCTATAATGTATATGAGGAAATTTGGAATGGGGCTACCAAAACACAAAGGTGACATCATAATATACACCCATATTAAATTCAATGTAAAAAAAAAAAGAAACGAGGCAAGGAATTGTCCTGATCCTAGACTAGTTTTCAAAGGTATTCCCCATCCAGTCTGGCCACAATATCCCATTTAGATTCCATCTTGTGGAGACACATGATGCAGTAGGAAGAGTGCTAGAATATTCAAACCACTGAGTTCTAATTCAGATTCTACCACTGAACTCAATGCATCCTTAGTCAAATCTTTTTACCTCATAATCGAGTGTAGAAACACATGTATACAAATAATGTCTTAGGTGTGGTATACTTTATCGTAGAAACAGAGATGAGGACTTGATTAGCTATTCCTGGCTTCAGTCAGCCAGGCAAAATAAAAAATTACTTTTTTCCATACTATCTCACCATTCCTATTGCTCTTTTAACCAATCAGAGTATAATAATTATCACTAAGGAACAATATGTGATGTGAATAACATGTTATCAGTTATTAAAACACTTTCATGATGATCCTCCACAAATCAGTGGGTTTGACATGACTAATAGTACAATGCCTGTTTGCAGATGAGAAAACTGAGGTTCACAACAACAAAGCAATTATCAGTCATACTGAATCAGTAACGCTGACTTCCATATGGCACATTTCTTTTGTCTCCCTTCAGTGTCTAGCATGATGTTCTGCACTCAGTGGAATTGAGTGCCATGTCTTCTGCATGACTGTGCTCTTCTACACAGTCCTATTAAAGCCAATCCATTAATTTCTTATTCTCCCTGAAGGGTGAATCATATGGCAGGGGCCAATTTCCTATTGAGGGGTGGGGAGGGCATCACACCTGCTGCTTGGAAAGAGAGCCCGAGATTTGCCAGGGAAATTCAGTTGTCACTAAAATAGGTGGGAACCCAGGAAGCAAGATATAAATTAATGTCAGCTGGAATATCAATTTTTCTAAAACAATAAATGCCTTTTCCAAAGCTCTAGTCCTAGAGCAGGCCGACATCTCCAGATTTTACATGGAGAGTCTCAAACTGTGCATGACATTTAGAAGACTGCGGTGCACAAGAATTATAAATGAAATTATGATGTCCTCAGAGACCAAAAGACAGAGTCTAGAAAACGTCAGTGCATTTAGCAGGGTAGAATGAAAAGAGCAAAGGCTTTGGAGTCAGGCAAATTTGGGCTGAAATCCTAATACTATCACTCCGTTTTGTGACGTTAAGAAAGTCATTTCACACTCCTGAACCACAAGTTTTTCATCAATATAATGCTTATCATAATAAATATCTATTCTAAGAAATATTAGAAATAATATTCTCCATACACGAGAAAAGCCTGGAAGAAATGTCAAGTGTAATGTTTTGTTTAAATTTGGTATTCATTAATTTTACCTAACAATAACTAACAGTAATATAGTATCCTATATATTTTTAAGATCTAGTTCTAGCAATCGTTTCCAATGACTTCCCAGTCCTGCATGCAGAATTCCAGTCTCCTCCTTTTGGGTGCCATCAGCAATTTGCACAGAATTCTTATTGTGTATTTACCATACCATATGGTAATTATGACAAATCTGTGTCTGTTTCATTTGCCACTATATCCTTAGGGCTTGGCACATAGTAGGTACCCAGTAAATGTTAAGTAAATAAATGAACAATGTCTTCCCTAATAGACCAAAAGTCTCTCAAGAATGGGCACTAGGTCTCATTTTAGAATTTAATCTTTATGAGAACAAAGACAATGCCTGCTTTCTGCCTTGATCACTAGTGAAACACCAGTACCTAGATCAGTTACTGGTATTGAGTGAGATGAGTTTATATCCCCAGCATCCAATCCAGGACTTGAAATAGAGTGGAGTTCAGTGAATGTGTAATGAATGAATAATTTAACAAATGTAATCTTCAATCGGTCTTGTTACTAAAGTAGGTAAAGATTCATCCACTTGAGGACTGGAGAATGGTCAGTAAATTAATGTGCTGGTTAGAGATGGTATCAAAGCTGCATAGTTTCATCCAAATGAATACAAATCTCAGGTGTTAGAGCTAGAAAGATCTTTAAAGACTACCCCGTCATCTTATACTGGTACAACTCACTTATGCTCTTTTCTAAAAATTGGAGGCTTTTATTATTATTTCCATAATGCTAAGATTACTGGGAAGTCATTCAAGTTTTTTAAATGGGTTTTCATTTTTCAAAGATCAATCTGGCTGCAGTATTAAGCATAGTTTGGAGGTAAACATCACCTGAATGCAAGAAACCAGCGAGGAGGCTATTGCAGTAGCTCAATGAGAAATAATAGTAACTTTGAGATAAATGAGAAATGTACAGATTTGAGAGATAATTAGGAGAAAAAAACAACTGGACACAGTAAATAATTGTAGAGGGGGATGGGGTGGTGGTGGGGGAGGAGGGTAAAAGAAAGGAATTGGTTGGGGATACCAAGTGGCATTTTCTATTTGTGTTCGTCTCCCCCACTGAAACTGTCTTTCTTTAAAATCACAGCCCTGTCTAGTTTGTTTTGGTATTCCAAGTACCTCACATTGGGCCTAGAACATAGTAGATACTAGATGAAAGTTTGCTGAAAAAAATGAGTAAATCATTGCCCAGCAGGTAGAGAACAAAAGGAGAAATACTCAGAAATCAACACTCTCAGGAGAGGCCAACGGGTCTGTACCTACTGGGCTAGAGTTTATGGGAAGGACTGGCAGGAGCAAGATAATACTTACTAGACAGACTATTAAGGTAAGAGCTAAGACACTGAAAAAGAGCCAGACTTGAGGTATAAAGTGTATCTCTGTCTTAGGAAGAAGAGAACAAGTGAAGTAGTTATGAGTTAATGATAAAGCCAATGGCGCAGTTACGAGTTCAGACTCTTAACAAGACTGCACGGGTTCAAATTCTGGCCCTGCCTCCTTCTTTGGGCAGTTATTTGGTACCTCTAAATCTTAGTTTTGTTATCTGCAAATAATGATGATAATAGTACCAATCTCATATGATGGTAATGATGATTAAATATCATATATAAGGCACTTATTAATGACTAGTGTGCTAATCCCAAATAAAAAAGATTCAGACAAGAAGAAAAATGACAATAATAATAACTGTTTTTATTTAACATCTGCTATACAGTAGTCTCTTTACAACAACAACTTTATAGATGGGGAGACTGAGGATCAGAGAGGTGAGATAATTTGCAGATAGTAAGTAGAAATTCAAAACCAGGTCTGTCTGAACTTCAAGGCCCATGCTATACTGATAACTTTACAGAATGACTGAACTAGAGCTCCATTTAGCCCTTGGCCAACCATGGCCTTGGTATATGTAGTGCTGAAGATACTGATCCAGAAGATGGAGATCAAATGCTCACGTAAAGGCAAAAAGACTTAAGAAGGAGGGTGGTGTCAAGGAACTGAACACAATCTGGTACCCTGTACAAAGGCATCCTGCATCCACATACTTCATGTACTAAGAGAAGTGTGAGCCACATACATGGGGCATGCACTCCATAATTCATTCTGGAAAACGGATAATTATAGGAGGTTGTCAGATTCAATAGACAAATGCTAGGGAAATAAAAACAACAAATTATGTGAGAGCTGATATTTGTTCAGGCAGACATCTGTCTTCTGTTAGAGAATTTAGAGATGTTTTTCAACACAAAGTTTTAAATATGGCTTGGAAAAATCTCTCCCTAGCATGGGCTACATGGTAGAGCCAAATTCCTGTTTTCAGTGGGTCTTCTCACACTCACAGAGGGCTGGTCCCCACAGCCATTGGGGGAAAGGGAGACAACCGACATATTTAGGCTGGCAGCACTCCTCCCAGACAAACCAAACTGTCTCCTACTCAGAATGCACTTTCTGCTCCTGTAAGGCCACAATCCACACCACCTCCACATGTGCCCAACTCATTCCCACCTCCACAGCCTTGCACACTCTGTTCTCATGGATGGCCTCCTCCTTTCTCTTTGTCTCTACAAATTCATCCTTAAATATCCAGATTCTCCAAAAAACCTTCCCCAAATGCTCCATCCCACACTATTCCCAGATCACTTCCAACCTGGGCTCCAACAACACTTGGCATCTGGGCTGCACGATCTAGAACTTGATGATCTACTGCAACTTTGGAGTAAGAGAAGAGAATAATGCATTCAGTCAGAGGAATGAATCCTTTACCACAGCTCACTATTTCCCAGCTAGGAGATCTGGGCAGAGACCAAATATCTCTCTGAGCCTCAGTTATCTCATCTGTAAAGTGAGAATACTCATAACCATTCAGAGGGGTATTGCATAGGTTAAATGAGATAATGCATTTAAAGCAGCACTAAAGATAAATTTTTCATGTACTGTCTACTGAACTCCTCCAAGTGTGTTGTATCTTCTTAGGAGAAGGGATTATGATGTATTCTTAGTTGCATCTGCTTCTTTTTCCCACATGTAAGATAAGCCAGTCAGAAGCTCCAGACCAATGAAGGCACTGGGTCAGTGCCATCATGAATTTGGTCTTGGCTGTTCTGCTCAATGGGATTTCTAAGGATGCTGAGCGGAGGATTACACAAAGATGAGGAATAACAGAGGACTGGAGGACCACAGAACACAGGAGTTGCAGCTCCCTCTAGGGATATCCAGGAATTCAAACTACAGGTGGGAAAAACAGGATGTAGGCAGTGGTAGTTGGCTCTTAATTCTGGTGGCTCCCAGTAGCTGAGGCACAGGTTAACACACCCAGATGGCCACGTTAAGCAGGGATGAGAATAGAAAAATGGGCAAAAAACCTGGGCATATTAGACTAATTCCTAGGGCATTACTGTAATACCATCCCAAGTGAGACAGGGGCAGAAGACCAAGTGAAGAATGACCATCCTTAGAAGTGGATCCTGAAAGATAGCAAGAAAAGTATTAATACAATGGATTGCAGAGTTCCAGGAAGAATAAGCTCATTTTTTTCAAGGTTCCCTTAGCACTTTGTATCTACTATAAAACTATAAACTATAAGTTCTACCATGCACAGACTAGGATTTAGTTCATAAGGTACTTTGTACTTACTGCAGTGTGAGTGCTTGATACTCTGTCCTAAATTGAATCAGTTTGTACTGGAGAGAGTCATAATCTGGAGTCAGGTAGACTTGCCCTGCCACTAGATAACAATTTGGTATTGTTCAGCCATTTAACCTCCCTGCAAGTTAGTTTCCTCATCTATTTAATTGGGCTAATAATATGCCTTGCCCTGGTTGCTTGAATTGATATTGGAAGCTGGACATGAAACAGTGGATGTGAAAGTGATTTGTAAACTGTGAAACATTGGAAAGATTATTTTTACTCATTGTATCATATCTTTCTAATGAGGCTATAAATCCCAGTGGATACGAGCTGTTCTTTATTCACTATCTGATCCTTGTCTCCTACAGGCATAAAGGAGGAGACCATTATTATATGAGCTACCATACACCGGACACTGTGCTAGATACCTTACATGCTTCATACAATTTTTTTTTATTCTTCTAACAACTCCATCCTTTTTTCCTCTAGACCTGGCCACCTTCCAAGAAAAAACAGATACTCAGTAAATACTTCCAAGATTGAAATGCCATAGTTCCATTTTTCACACTGGTTTGAATGATGTAGTTAGAGAATAGAAGTGGTATGAAGGGTATAATTCTGCTAATAAGTGACAAAATGCCACTGATCACAAGAAAGCAGAAGATTCTCTTCCTAAATGTAATCCTGTCATCTGTTTGACTAAAATGCATCAAACTCCTGCCTTAGGCTTAATTAAATATAGACAGTGATTATTCTGTCCCAGGAAGCCTCCTGGCCACAAGGTGATATTTTTATTAATATCCACATTCAATCTTAAGGATTTCATAGAAATTTAGAAATATGTCTGTATCTCAGAAGGAATTTGAGGAGAGACTGTACTTTGCTTAGCATATGTGCATATATAAAACTGACCTTTGTTTGTAATACACACTATTCATAGAATCTAAAAAGGTTCTGCCACCTTCTGGTTCTGTTTAAGAATCTTTGATGTTGGTTTTACTGACTTGGCCCTTCTCATTTCCCCCTCCATCTCAGCATATAACCACAGTTACTGTAGCAATTTGTCTCTTCACTGCCCATAAATAACGCCATTACATACTGAGGCTCATGCAATTTCTTCCTAACTGGTCTGTCTGCTTCTATTTGGTCTCTCACAATCCATAGTCACAAAAGTGTTATTCCCAACAGTCAAACCTGATCATGCCCCCTCTCCACTTCCAAAGCTCTTTGTCACCTATGAGATGAAGGCCAAACTCCTTTGTACTTTGAGTTCTCCTTCCTCTGTCCTACTCCTAGCCCCACCTTTACAATATATACATGCATACATATACAACAGTGCCAGGTGTTCTACTTTTAATATCACACTTGAAGTTTTCTGAACCTTTCTTGCTCTCTCACCTTCAGGCTTTACATAAACTGATGTATATGTACTGCTCCTTTCTCTGCCAAATAGCTCTTATATTTCTCCAAGCGTTAGCTCAAGCACTGTTATACCAAGGAAGACTTCCTTGACCTCCTGGGCTGTAGCTTCCATCCACCTACTCCAAGGCCGAGTCAGTTTTCCTCCTCAGTATTCTCAGAGCCTCCATAATCCTAACACAGCACTTACTTCTCCATGTGGTAGACCTTTGGCTTTTGACAGGTATGAGAACTGGACAAAATCCCAGCAATAAAAATATAGATGATCTAGCAGACCTACATCACTGCAGATGAAGAAACTGAGGCCCAGCAAGGTGAAGGGCCTTGCTCAAGGTCTGGGACTAGAACCAATATCTCTTGATTTTTAGCAATTATTTCATAGATTAAAGTTAAAGAAAAGAAGGGAAGAAACCAACATTTACAAGGTGCCAGATGTAGAACTGCATAGGATTGACTCTCGTACACATTGACCCTCTGATATACTTCTCTTAGCCATTTTGCTCTTGTCACTGTTCCACAGAGGGAGGCCAAGCCTCTGAGAGTGCAAGGTCTCCATGCTAAGTGTAAGCAGAGCTGAAATTTCATACACATCTTTGCCTCTAAATACACTTAGCACATGTTTTGCCCTCACTCGAACCACTCAAGACTATTCTGATTGCTGTAGAAAGAACAATGAAAGAAAGCAGGGGGAAAAAAACAGTTTTACACTAAATATAGCATACATAGACAAAGTGATTCTGCACTTAGCACACTGAATGTGCATCACCAAATGGAGAGCTGAGCACAAATGAGGTTGTGCCATGAGCAGATGATATCTGTGTTTGCTAAAGCACTCTTACCTTAGTTCCCACAGACATGTATGTAAATGTCATAATATACAGGTTGCTGGGAACCGTGGTGCTAATTAGGGCAAAGATGTCTCTTCCTAGACAAAGTCAGGTGTCTTTTAAGAATAACTTTTGACCTTCTACGATAGATTTCTGTAAAAGCTTACATTTAAATGTCAGTATTTCAATAAAATTACCTCATATTTGTGCAGTATAGAGGATAAAAACATGGGTTTTTGCAAAGTCAGACAGGAGAGGGTCTGCCACTTTTGGCTTGTCACTTACTAAATGTGTGACCTTAGCTTCTACAAGCCTCAGTGTCCTCACATGAAAGATGGGGAAAATGATATAATGTCCTTTAAAATGGCCACGAGATTTAAACATGGTATCGGAGGTAAAGCTCCTGGTGCAGGGCACAATACATGATGGATCTCTCCCCTTTATCTCCCTCTGCTAATTGCAATGCCCCTCCAAGTGTTTTCAATATATTTGATTCTCACAAGAATCCTGTGAGTTAAACAGGCCAGAGACTGTTTTCCCATTTTACAGAGACTCAGGAAATTTACATGTTTTGCTTGGAAGCACCCAGCTAATAATCTTGTGACAGACTGAAAACTAAGCTAGTTCATGTTGTGTTCCATTTGCTCATCCAACAAATAAATACCCACATTAGGTTCTTTGGAGATCCAGTAAGTAAGGTAGACCAGGTCCTTGTCCCCATAGAAATCCCTGTTGACATAATAGATTCTACAGAAAAGGGCATGGGCAATAGCCATCGGAGGAGAAATACCTCGCCACAGACACTTATAAGCAAGCTAGCTAAAGGCAAAACATCACAACTCCCGTGTAAGTCCCCTGGCTGCTGAAGTGAGAGCCACAAAAGTCTGACTGGAGGCGACATCACTTGTCCAAAGTTAGTGATGTGCCAAAGGGCCAGTTGCATGTCACCACGAGAATACAACAAACCCTTTTTCCGTTCACCACCCTCAGAATAGACTATGATGTTACTTTAGAAATGTTTCAATGTGTCTATAGAGCTATTTTAGCATTCTCTTAGTTATACCAATCAACACTTCAAAACAAGAGAAACTTGGACATATGTTCTTCCTGATCATGCCTCACATTGAACTAAAACAGTCTTAACACATTAAAAACACGAAGGAAGTTCTTGCTACTTCCCCCTCACACCTCCCTGCTTCATGACCTAGTTTAGGGACTGCTTTAACTTGGCTTATGCAATGCTCTTCCTCACATCTCTTCTTTCCCCCAAACTGGGGGTTCTTGACCCAATCCTGTTCTTGCAAGTATTTAAGGATCTTACTTTCAGCAGTTTAAGAAAATCAGCATCAAATCTGTCTCAGCTGACTCTGCATCTTAACACCAGGCAATGCTCAAGTGACCAGCCAATTGAAAATAAGCCATGAACTCTCTAGTCCTACGCTCTGACATTTGTCCTGTATGATCAAGAGCTCTCCCCATGCACCCCTGCCTCCTTCCAGGGCCTCAGCTTCTCCCTCCATTTCTGGACCCGGGACTAGAGTTCTCCTCTCTTCCACATACATGGCCTTTTACAATCTAGGTGCAATTTGCCCTTCTAGTCTTACGTCCTTTTCCCTCCTTCATAAAAGCCTTGGCAGTTCAACTTGATGAGTCAATGCTCTACAACACCCTCTGCCCTCCCTATGCATACATATTTCTTCACTTCTACATTCACATTTCCCTCTACCAAAAATACTCCCATCCAACCTTTGCCTTTGGAATTCCTAATCTATTCATTCTTCAAGGCTAATTTCAAATATGCCCTACCTTACTATCCTCCAACATTGGGCAAAAAAAAGTAGGGATACTGTCCAGTGTGGTTAAAGATTATGAAATTTTAGTAGTCTAATTATGACTACTACTTGTCCCTAGCTTTGTGGTCCTTAGGCAACTCAATGAGCTTTTATGAGCCTCAGTTTCCTAATCTATAAAATGGTGGTAATAATACCAATCCCACGTGGCAACAATGATTCCAAGCCAGAAATGTTGCAGGTGTTCAATAAATAACAGCTATTGTAATTATTAGAGGGTGTATGTATACACAAACAACTGTCAAAAGACTTAGAATATGATGGGTACCACAGATTACAGAAGAAGGAGACTTACATCTGTTTGTGGGGTTGGTGCCCTTCTTGAAGTATAAACACTTGAACTCAACCTTGGAATATGGTTAGAATGACAACACATAAAGACAACAGGAAAAGCATCCTAGTTAGAAATGATAACATAAGTAAAAGCATGCAAGTGGGGAAACATGGGCACCATTAGATGATCAAATCACACAGGTTGACTGAAGCAGAAGGGGAGGGAAGGGTAGTCAAGAGACATTGCTAGAAATCATTTTGCTGGAGATTAAAATTATATCATCTACATGTACAAATTTCCATGTGTTGAAGTGAATCTCTATAAAAATTCTTAATACCACCAGAAAATTTGGAAAACACACCAAATCTTTGGCATAGATCCATGAGAAGGCTTCAGTGAGAACAACTGGCTTTTGCCAGCATTCATAAAAGGTGTGAATAAGATTCGGAATTCTTAGTACAAAGCAAAAGCTTGAAGCACCCTCTTTTTTTATTTTTTATTTTTTTTGTTAAGACACAGCAGTCTTTTTGGGACTTTATTAGAAAATTCTCGTGCCAGCTGTCTCTTTTCTCCGACTCACATTCACACAATATGCCTCTCTCTTGTTTCTCGTCAGCATTGCACACGGATACTAATGAGTTTTCGGGAATAGAAAACCCAACGGAATATTAAAATTGGAAAGAAGAGCTCGTTGAGTTAATTTCGCCGAAGTGCATCACAACACACTGCACTGTTGTAAGAATGAATATTCAAATAGGAATTCAGTCATGGGAAAATTAATTAAGGAAAATGTTATTGCTAATATTGCTTTTTATGCATATACATATGCAGAGACATATAACCATCTATTGGCTCCAGTGTTGACAATAATAAAAGTTAAACATTTATGAAAGTCAAATGTTCAAGACCTCTTGCTGAATAGGTGCCAAACGATCTTAAATGAAAAAAAAAAAATAGCTATTATTCTAGAAAATTGATTCTAAAAGAAATCATGTCATGTCATTCCTTTGCTTTAAATTCTTCAAGGAATCCAAAACATCCTTCAGAATAAAGTCGAAATCCTCAGGGCGTCCAAGGTCCTTCACTATATGGCTTATGCATGCTTCGTCTTATTTCACCCACTTGCACTGTCCCAAATACATTGTGCTCTTGCAGAGCTCCCTGTCTTTGAACGGGCTGTTCATTTTGTGGGGACTTTTTTTTTAATCCCTTTCATTAATATATCCTTGCATATGCAGCTCAGTGTCGCCTTCTCCTTCCTCTGCCAGAGAAAGGGACTCTCCTGGGTGTTCCCATATTACTTCTGGGCTCAGTGCTAGTTAACAAACACTATACACCTACAAAATGCTGGTGACCATGCCAGGCACTCACATATTTTATTGTTGTAGTTTGTTCCTTGGCTGCTCACCCACTAGACAGTACATTTTACAAACTGATTAAACAAATACTATATAACAGTACCATGTTCGGCACTGGAGTTCAATGGTGAACAAAAATACAGTCCTGGTATTCAGACTGGTTATAGTGTAATTGTATATTGTAGATAATTATTACATGCCCTTTAAGTAACAATCTCTATCCTACCTAGCACCTGAAAACTTCTTTTTTTTTTTTGAGTCAGAGTCTCACCCCATCACCCAGGTTGGAGTGCAGTGTCACACTCACGGCCACCCCAGCATCGACCTGCTGAACTCTGGCAATCCTTCCACCTCAGGCTTCCAAGTAGCTGGAACTACAGGTGAGTGCTACCATGCCCGGCTAATTTTTTTTTTTTTTTATTGTAGAGATGAGGTTTCACCAAGTTGCCCAGGCTGGTCTCGAATCTGCAGGCTCAGGCAATTCTCTCACCTCGGCCTCTCAAAGTGCTGGGATTACAGGCTTGAGCCACTGCACCTGGCCAATACTTCTTGAGTGAACAAATAAACAAATAAATAAGTGGATAGATACAATATGTCTTAATATAAAACTTAAATGGAGCAGTACATAGATCCCAGGGAGCATTAAAATTAAAGCAATTTGGAGTATCAGTAAGAAAAGTGATTTTGGAATCAAAATACTGATTCCCAGTCCCTAGACTTATTAAATGTGAACTTTAAGCAAGGGTCTTAACCTCTCTGAGCCTTGATTTTTGAATTCTTAAAATACTAATGTCTGCTGGTTTAGAAGGAGCTCAAATTTTTCACTCCTCTCTTTATACCAAAGGAGTAGAATCACAAAGAACGCAGTAGAAATACAAGTCACTGCTTTAGGGTCAACTCTGATCAACTGACAGTTGCTTTCTAGAGCACTATGTTGAGAAAGTTTCTGAGACACAATCCAGATTCAGCAGGAAGAAGTACTATGAGCAATGTCTTCCCAGACAGGCAGAGTAGAGTGGCTATGCATGTAGCCAGGTATTTTTGATACTCCACAGACAGTGAGTATCCTTAAAAAGCTCCTAAGTAGATGAGTGGCATACATTTCAGAGCAGCACAGAATGAAATGGAATGAAATGAAATAAAGTGGAATGGAATAGAGAGCAAAAAAGAGAGCCATAGTCTGGCTAACTGGACAGTCAGAGAGAATCGTCCTTCTCACTAGCCCTTTCAAGCTACCTAATCTGTCTCCTCTCATAATTGTCTAGAAGTGTCCTCTTTTACTTCTAAAATATGAACACTTAAGCTCTGGCACATAGGATAGGGAAGAACACACTCACAAAGATTACTGTTGGACAATAAGTGAATGAATTAATAAATAAATGAACAGCTCTTCTGATTCCTCTCTGCATAACATTGGTCAGGTCCTAAATGTAACATATCAAGCTATAATTTGATAGAGTACTAAACAGTTTACACAGCACATCCACCTCCATTAGTTCATTTGATCCTTACTGCAACTCAGATAGGTAGATAATGATATGACTATTTTACTAATAAGGAAGCCGAGGCTCAGAGATCAAATGTTCTCTTTTGGTTTTGTCCTATTTGGTCATCAGTCTCCTTATCAGTGAAAAAAGAGGAAAATAAATCTTAGTTTGCTTTCTTCACTGGTTTGTAGTGAGGCTCAAATCACTGTAAATGAAAAAGCACTGTTTGAACACAAGGCAAGATCTTGATAGTGCTTTGCTTGCTGGAAACTTTGCATTCATTAACTTATTTCACTCTCACAAAACCCTAAAACAGTAAGTTTTGATATCCAAATTTTATCGATGAAGGAACTAAGGCTCCTGGTCCAAGGTCACTAAACTATTAAGAGGTAAAACCACTGCATGTCTCTAAAATCCATATCCTTTGTCTATCGATAAGACCTCTTCTTCAACAGGTCACTCCTGTTACAATAACACATTTTTTCTTATTTTCTTTCAAAGACTAGAGATATTAGCTGTGGCATATGGCATGTACAAACACAATTGCTTCAAAAGAGACAGGTTGCTGGCATGTACTAGGTGATTCATTAAAGAACTACATACGGAAGGGAAGGGGATTCAGAGGCAAAAGGGTATGTGTACCAGGTGTCAGGAAAGTGGGCTCCTCTGGACCAACATGGTTGAAACTAGGCCTGCCCATAATCTAAAGCTGTACACAAAGTTTCTAGGATAAGCAGGGCTACAAAAGGCTTGTGAAATGCTGCCTATTGAAATGCAGGTTTCACAAAATAATCCATAGCTCCCTTGTCTCCTCAGGGCCTACAGTTCTGGGCTTTGTTCCTGGGTACACAGATGAGCCCTTTATTCTATTATCTAAACAAGAGAATTACAGTTCCCTAAAGGGAAAAGTCTCTCAGGTCTGAGCTTAACTTTTTATCAATTACGTTAATTTAGAAATAAGCTATTGGTCTGACTTTGCATCATCAGAGTCAAGGGTGGATTGTGTTTCTTTGGTTCCCTTTGTCCGTAATTAACAGCCACTGAATACCCATATTAATTAGTGGGGCTGAGATATTTTACCTCACCCTTCACCATGGTGGATAATTAAAAGTCCCATTAATAAAAATAGCTGCATTCATAGCTCCTATAAACCTATTATAAATTAATAAATATGATTATAGGGTAGCTTCCTTTCCTCTCCCAGTCTCCCTTCACTGCTCTTGTCTATTTCCATAAAGTTCTTAGAACTGTTCAGGGAAGAACACACTCACAGAGATTACAAATGACAACTTTGGATCTGATCACTCGGGGTATATAATTAACAGGGTAAATCAAACAAAAGTGTTCTTCAGAAGAGTGGAAGAGACCCACTTAAACTAGAAATGTGATCTGATCTTAAAGCCATGGAACATCTGCCTCTTTGGGGCTTTAATGTTAAGGATTACTAAAAGCTTTGTTTCCAATTAGACTGGAAATATCCATAAAGAATTTCAAGTCGGATATTCTGACATTTTTGACTCAACTCAATTTAGCAAATATTGTTAAGTGTACATTGTGTGTTGAGCACAATGAGAGATATAAGGATAAATCAGAAACCACGCTTGCCCTCAAAGAGTTTGCTATCTAGTGTAATGGAAAGTCCCTTAAATAACCAACTCGAATACAAAAAAGAGTCCTATATGTTAAGAGAAGAAAGAAGTCTCCACTTACTAAACATTCTCTATTCAATATCCCTCACTGCCCAACAGACTAGACTGGGAATTTCTTCTAGATCCTCCCACGACATCCTAAATTTCTCTAATCATATCACTTAGCCCAGCATGCTTGCTTAGTCCATAATGAAGGAACACTTCATGATGACTGATATTCTCAGTACTGGAATAAAGTGGGCACTTGATAAATATCTACTGAATAAATGAAAGGGCACTTTGGTATTAGCCAGCCATCCTAATAGAAATAGTAACCTTATTAAGACAGAAATAAAGCTCTAAAAGACACAACCTTTCCCAAACATTCTTATTTGATACAGCAGCCTTTGTCATATTTGTGGGGAAAAAATGGAGATGCAAGAATGATAAGTTGGTGAAGTGACACCACCACCCAGAGTGCCTGATCCTAGACTCACTGCTCTTCCTATCATAAAATGCCTCCACTATATTCCTTCTTAAGCCCATCGTCTAGTCAAGAATTTACTTGGACTTTGGCCACAACAAATCCTTCTCAGAATTCCCACATGAACTTCATCAATCAGGGAGTTGGTGATACCCACTGTCTGTCCCACAAGGTATAATATATAGTAAATGCTCAATAATTATGAATTGCCTTTCATTTGCAAAATTCTTCCTTGTAGAAATTTTATTCTCCAAGGACTCTAAACTTGCTGTCTCTGCCCCCTTTTTTTAAACCATTCATTTGCTTTTTAACCCCCAGGAGTAGGGCTTCTATCACTAAAATTGCTCTCAACAATTTCTTCACATGGCCCATTTCAAGGGTTCTTGTCAATGTCCTAGTTTTATTTGATTTCTCTGCAGTATTACAAATAGTTAAGCAGTCTTTATTTTAAAATATTCTGGGGACAGGGCTGGGGGCAGAGGTGGGAAGCGGTGGAGAGAGGGATATGCCCATTATCTCTATTGTGACAGTTATTTCATTGTTGAGTACTTATGATCAAATTTATCAAACTGTACCCATTAAATATATACAGTTAATAATTGCGATAGCCTGAATGTTTATGTCCCCCTAAAATTCATATGTTAAAATCCTAACTACCAAGGTGATGGTACTAAGAGGTGAGGCCTTTGGGAGTTGATTAGGTCATGAGGAATGATCCCTCATAAATGGGATTAGTGTCTTTATCTAAGAAGGCTGAAAGAGACACTTTATCCCTTCCACCACATAGAACACAGTGAGAAAGAATAATTTAAGTGAAATAGGCTCTCATCAGACACTGAATCTGCCAGAGCCTTGATCTTAGACTTTCCAACCTCTAGAATCATTAAAAATAAATTTCTGCTGCTTATAAGCAATCCAGTTTATGACATTTTGTTATAGCAGCCCAAATCAACTAAGACAACAGTGTATCAATTATACTTTGCCATGTACTTTGAATGTCTGTCTGTGCCCCTCTAAATTTTATCTTGAAACTTAATCCCCATTGCAATAGTATTAAGATGTGGGGCCATTGGGAGGTAATTAGGCCATGAGGGATTTGCCCTTATGGATGGAATTAGTGTCCTTATAAAAAGCCTTGAGGGAACAAGTTCACTCCTTTTTTGCTCCTTCACTATGGGAAGACACAGCAACAAGGTGATATCTGTGAAGAAGAGAGCAATCCTTTACCAGACACTAAATCAGCAGGCACCCTGGTCCTGGACTTCCCAGCCTCCAGAACTGTGAGAACTACATTTCTATTATTTTTAAATTACCCAGGCTAAGGTCTTTTGCTATAGCACCCCAAACAGACTGAGACATACTTCAATAAAGATAATTTTTTAAAATGTGTATAAATTTAAGGAGTATAACTGCAGTTTTGTTACATGGATATATTGCACAGTGACGAAGTCTCGGCTTTTAATGTAACCATCACCCGAATAATGTATGTTATACCCGTTAAGTAATTTTTAATCTCACCCTCCTTCCCATGTTCCCATCCTTGTGAGTCTCCAATGTCTATTATTCTACACTGTATGTCTGTATTGCAGCAGCTCCAAATAAGGCAGGGTGCTCACATAATGTTCACCTATTTCAAAAAAATCACCCGGAGGACAGGTTGATAAAGATATGAGTGTATTATTAATATTTACAAGAGGAAACCAATTGTGCCTGGTCAGTATAAAGCTTCCTACACCCTGATAGACGTGGGGAGAGATCATATACCCCCATTGTGGGGAAGGGCAAGAAACAGCAATAGTATTATGTGCCAAGAAGCAGAAACAAAGTAGTTATTCTCTGAAACTGCATTGAGTTCACAGATGTGTTTATCTTTAAGGGCATTTCGATTGGGCACACACGAGCTTGGTCAATGGCCATTCTCCAAGTCAAAAAACAGTTATCAACAGGGGAGGAGGAGTGGGTAATACACCTTATGTTTACCCCACAATGTCTGTGTGTGGGTAATACACCTTATGTTTACCCCACAATGTCTGTGTATATATATGTATAATTTAGCTCCCACTTATAAGTGAGAACATGCTGTGTTTGACTTTCTGATTCTGAGTTTCACTTAGGACAATGGCCTTCGTGTTCAATCCATGTTGCTGCAACAGATATAATCTCATTCTTTTTTATGACTGTGTAGTATTCCATGGTATATTGCATGTACCATATTTTCCTTAACCACTTGATTGATTCCATATCTTCCTTATTGTGAATAGTACTGCAATACATATATGGCAGGTATCTTTTGACATAATGATTTCTTTTCCTTGGGTAGATACCCAGTAGTGGGATTGCTGGATTGAATGGTAGTTCTATTTTTAGTTCTTTAAGAAATCTCCTGGGCTGGGTTGATGGCTTAGCTTATAATCCCAGCACTTTGGGAGGCCGAGGTGAGAGGATTGCCTGAGACAGAGGGTTTGAGACCAGCCCAGGAAACTTGGCGAGACCTCATTTCTACAATAAAAAAAAAATAGCCAGGTGTGGTAGCATGTGCCTAGAGTTCTGGCTACTTTGGAGGCTGAGACGGAAGGATCACCAGAACCCAGCAGGCTGAAACTGGAGAGGCCATGAGCATGCCACTGCACTCCAACCTGAGCAATGAAGTGAGACTCCAACTCAAAAAAACAAAAAGAAATCTCCATAGAGGTTTGCATCAAGGTTGTACTAATTTACATTTCCATCAACAGTGTATAAGCATTCCCTTTACTGTGCATCTTCACCAACATCTGTTTTGTTCTTTTTTTAGTTTTTAATATTAGTAATTCTGACTGGTATAAGATGGTATCTCATTGTAGTTTTAATTAGCATTTATCTGATGATTAGTGATAATGAGTATTGTTTTCATATAACTGTCGGCTATTTGAACATCTTCTTTTGAAAACTGCCTATTGACGTCCTTTGCCCACTTTTTAAAGAAATTCTTTGGCTTTATTTGGTTGTCATTCAGTTGTTTGAGTTCTTTGTAAATTCTAGATATTGGTACCCTGTCAGATGGCATAGGTTGCAAATATTTTATCCCATCCTGCAGGTTGTCTATTTACTCTATTGGTTATTTCTTTTGCTGTGTAGAAGGCTTTCAGTTGAATTAAGTCCTATTTGTCACTTTGTTTTCATTATTTGTACATTTAAGATCTTAGTCATTAATTCCTTGCCTAGATCATGTTCAGAAGAACTTTCCCTAGGTTTCCTTCTAGTATTTCTATTGACTCAGTTCTTACATTTAAGTCTTTGATCCATCTTGAATTGATCTTTGTACTTTGTGAGAGACG
The DNA here is from genome assembly GCA_963574415.1 of Tarsius wallacei. Classification (NCBI taxonomy): domain Eukaryota; kingdom Metazoa; phylum Chordata; class Mammalia; order Primates; family Tarsiidae; genus Tarsius; species Tarsius wallacei. The sequence goes on along the minus strand of CAUYQG010203065.1, from coordinate 8,087 downwards.
AGGTCAGTTTCATTCTTCTGCAAATGGCAATCCAATTTTCCCAGCACCATTTATTGAAAAGAGTGTCCTTTCCCCAGTGTATGTTTTGTTGACTTTGTCAATAATCAGCTGGCTGTAGATATATGGTTTAATTTCTGGGTTCTCTATGTATGTGTCTATTTTATACCAGTACAATGCTGTTTTGGTTACTAGACACTAGTAGTATAAATTGAGGTTAGGTAACATAATGCCTCCAGGTCTGTTCTTTTTGTTTATGATTGCTTTGGCTATTTGACTTTTTTTGGTTCCATATGACTTTCAGGATTGTTTTTTCTATTATGTGAAGAATGGCATTGGTATTTTGACTGCATTGATCTGTAAATAGGGCAATACGGTCATTTTAAACAATATTGGTCAATAGTAATTCTTCTGATCCAACAGCATGGGATGTTTTTCATTTTTTAATTGAGAGGTTTATTTTTATTTATTTATTTTTATTTTTTCAGTTGGAGTCTCACTGTGTCGCCCAGACTGGAGTGCAGTGGCACGCTCATGGTCACTGCAACTTCGACCTGCTGGGTTCAGGCGATCTTTCCTCCTCAGCCTTACAAGTTGCTGGAACTACAGGCATGTGCTACCATGCCACGCTAATTTTTTTTTTAATTGTATAGATGAGGTCTTGCCAAGTTGCCCGAGCTTGTCTCGAATCTGTGAGCTCAGATAATCCTCTCACCTCAGCCTCCCAAAGTGCTGGGGTAATAGGCGTGAGCCACCGCGCTGGGCCAAAATGTTTTCCTATTGTTTTGCTTCATCTACAATTTATTTGATCGGTGTTTTATAGTTTTCTTTGTAGAGACCTTGCTTTTTCATACTTCCTGTATTACACTGATTTCTCCACATATGGAAAAACAGTCACTTCTTATTTTTGAATTTACTTTCATTGGGGCGGGACTTTTTTTTACCTTCAGGATGTCACTACGTTGTATTCAAGTACGGTTGAACTGAGTTTGTCAGTGGTGAAGATTCTGTATGATTTCCTTGGTTATAAACAGCTTTAATGTGGTGGCATTCTCAAACGCCAGTTGTAGTAGCTGTGGACTGGGTGAGCGAACAGGCTCATGACCTCCTGAGTAGCCACCATGGTGTGTGCAATAGTGGTGGGAGATGACAAGAAGTTTATCTTATTCAAGTGAGGTGCACTTGTGTCCGATTTTTTTATTGGGCTGTTCAGGTCAACCTCCAGGCCAGTAGGTGGCGCTTGCAGGTAAGAGCCGGCTGTAGTGGTAGTAATAGTGTTTATGCTTGATGTTTGTTAACCAGAAGTACCCTGGTGTCCCAGGCGATCGTCTGGGCTGTGTAACGCCCCACGGTCTAGGTCCCGAATTTAGGCATAAAGCTGGGCAGAGCTGAATCAGGAAAACCTGCACTCAGGCTCTCCAATGGTGGGCTCAAACGCCAGGCCTGACATAGGTCAGGGGGCAGTCACCAGGTCCTGGAGATACTCCCCAGTGGGCAGCGGAGCAACCGCTGCGCCGCCAAGGTTGCAGCCTGGCAGGAGAGGAATGGCCCCCGGCGCCTCGGCCAGGCAAACAGAATGGGATCCGCTTCCCTCTCCCTCTCAGGACCCAGCAGTGCGCATTTCCCCATCCTAATCAAGGGAGCGCATTGGGACACTCAGTAAAGTCACATACACGATTTGTCTTCAGTCCGCAAGGCTGCCCCAGGCCATAAAGCTCGCTGCCCAGGCCAAAACCATGCCTCTCAAGCAAATCTCTTCCTACCCAAGTCCCATGAAGATGGGAGCCCAATTCCAGTGCCTGCAGCTGAAGCCCAACCTACGCTGTTAGGCTGTGGGGGTCCCTCCCTTGCTCAAGACCCAGTACTCCAATCGCCAGGCCAAGGACTTCTCATGCAAGCAGTCCCCACCACTGCTAGGTCACAGGATCCTGTTTGGCTTTGAGCTAAAATCAATCCCCCTACTGGGAATATACCCGGAAGAACTCAGGTCATTCTATAAAAAAGATACCTGCATACGTATGTTTATCGCAGCATTGTTCACAATAGCAAGAACATGGAATCAACCGTGCTGCCCATCAAAAGAGGACTGACTTTTAAAAATGTGGTACATATACACAATGAAATACTACTCAGCCACAAAGAACAAAACCATGAACTTCGCAGCAACCTGGATGGACTTAGAGTTTTTAATACCGAGTGATCTCTCACAGAAACAAAGAGATGAGTATCACATGTTCTCACTCATAAGTGGACCTTGAACAACTACCATATTACAATAAGAAAAGGATTGAAAGTGGCGGGAAACTGCGGGGAGGGGATGGGGAGGTGGGATTGACAGTAGTCAATATCTGCCTGGGGAAGGGGGGGGGCACACTTCATTGATAAGGGTACCTGCACAGTGAATATTTGTATGCCTATCCCTGAATTGTACCCCACAATTTTAAATAAAAATTAAAAGAGGAAAAAAAAAAAAGAATGGTATCTGTGCCTGGGTCTGGGGAAATGAGGCACTTCCAGGTACTGTTGCTTCTCTCAGTCTCCTGGTGACTTTCCAAGTTAGATCCAGGGCTTGGGAGGGTCAATCCAGTGGCCTGGATTGCATAATTCCCCAGTGGAAAGTCAGATCTCAGAGGGACACTCACTCCCCATCTCCTCACAGTTTTCAGCCAGACCTCGCCACAAAGCCTGCTTGCTCACCTCTTTCCAATATCTGAAGTTTCACTTCTCTGTTTAATTCCTGTGTTTCTTCCTGGACAAAAGTTCACAATGTGAATCACTACATACTATTTTGCTTCTTCCAAGCGGGTGAAGTGCCCTGGCAAAGCCTCTAGTTCATGGCTTTCTGTTTTATAAAATGGTTTTGTAAAGTTCTGGTTTTCTTTCTAAGTAATCTGACCATTTCTTCTAAGTTTCCTTGCCTATCTCAAGGAATGAATATAGTTCTACAGCTTCAATCTTGCTTCTTTGCCTTCTCCTATTATAAGAGATTTGGCCTGTTCACCTGTTTCTGAGGTGGCAAACAACTAATTGGAAACGAATTCTAAGTTGCACATATGTGCGAGTTATAGATTTGTAAAATTAATTCGGTTTACATGAAGACAGAAGAAAGTGATTATATCACTGTAACATCATTTACATCGTCTTTGCTGTCTACTTCTACATCCTTCTCTTCACACTGTCATTACCATCATTGCTAACATTGTTAAGTGCTTCCTACATGCTAGGACCAGTGCTAAATATCTGCCATCTCATTTAATCCTCACAACTACTAAAGGTACTATCATTGTGCCCGTTTTACCAATGAAGAAACTGATGCAGAGAGAAGATATGCAACTTACAAAAGTTTTTTTAAAATGACAGAATTCAGAGTTGACCCCATAGTCATTTAATTTCAAAGATCAAATTTTTAGCCACAATGCTATATTATCAGGAACAAGACTACTTCTGTTTCTCTGCCTTTCTTCTCCATAAAAAGTGTCTCTACAATTAAAAAAAAATAGCCAGATGTGGTGGCACATTCCTGTAGTTCCAGCTACTTGGAAGGCTGAGGTGGAAGGATCGCCTGAGCCCAGCAGGTTGAGGCTACAGTGGCTGTGAGCATGCCATTGCACTCCAGCCTGGGCCACAGAGTGAGACTCCTACTCAAAAAAAAAAAAAAAAGTGTCTAATGATCACAAACTAAGAGAATCTATGAAAACAGGAGAGCAGAAAGTATATCTTTAAATGCTAGAAAGCCTCAGGATTGCTGAAAGGGGCATCAGAAGGCACTTTATTTGGTTGTCCTCTTAATTCAGAAATACCCTGTACAGCATCCTTACATATATTTGCAGTGACAGGAAGCACACACCAACTTGTTGAGACAGCCTTTTTTAATCAACTGGAAAGATCCAATTTTTGTTCCTATAGAAGAGCAAAATCTTCTTTCTTATATTTCTGCCCACTAGTCTAATTCTATTCTCTTGAAATCTCAAAACACATCTTTTATCCTGGTACCGCAATTAGGTTTTAGAATTTTTAAGATTCTCCCCTGAATCTTCTTCTCTCCAGACTAATAGTCCAGTTCTCCTTGGCAGGTTTACGTTTAACCATGACCATGCCCTCTCTGGTCTAGAGGCTACATGAAATACTCCTACACCCAGTATTCTAGTTGGCAATTAGTCTTTGTCTTGCTTCTGGTCCCCTCCCTGTTCGTTGTTACAAACATCTATCTCTTAGTCTGTTGCCTGTACCCTTCCCATAGCTATGATATGGGGGCAGGTATGACCTCTTGATGCCAAAGAGCAGAAATGACAAGCTCCAGTGATACTCAAAGAAAGCAACCATCCTAGAAGATTTCCATGGGGAGACAGCTCCTGTGTACTCAGGATTATTTTACCCTGAGTAATGGTACTGGAACAAGGTAGGCAGGGTGGTGCACTGTGTCCTTCTAGGTTTCTGCCTAGGGCTTGCTCGCCACTTAATTTCTGTGGGTAGTGTCTTCCCAGAGCCTTGCTCTCCACCTTTCCATATTACCCCCACTTCAGATACTCTGTAAAAGCAAACAAACAAACAAAAACTATTTCTTTCTACTGTACTCTCACACTCAGAATGCTTTTGATACCATATGTGTACGGGTTTTACCTGGCATACACAAAACAAGCAATCAATTCTTTAGTGATTCTCTAGTGGACACCAAGTGAGTGTCTTCTAATTCGATTCTGATACTATCTATCTGAAGACAGCGTCAGACCTCACAGGTTGAGGGCTCAGTCCCTCAAGACTGAGTTTCAGATGCCAATTGAAAGCATAGGTTGTGGCCTGTGCTTCTGACTGTCCAGCTGTAAATTGGGCTTTCTATGATCCCCTCCTCAAGTTTGATTAATTTGGTACAGTGGCTCACAGAACTCAAACACATTTACTCATGTATTACAAAGGTTATTAAAAGGATATAGATGAATAGATGCATTGGGCAAGGCATAAGGAAAGAAGTGCAGAGTTCACCTCCAGGTGTTCAGAAATCTGAAAACTCTCTGAACCCAACCCTTCTGGGTTTTTGAAGAAGCTTCATTACATAGGCATGATCAATTAAATCATTATTGTTGGGGATCAACTTAACTTTCAGTCTTTCTCCCTTCCCTGGAGATTGGGAGGTGTAGCTGAAAAGTTCCAACTTTCTAATCATGCCTTGATTTTTCCTATAACTGAGCCCCATCCTGAAGCTACCTAGGAACTGCCAGCCACCAGCCATCTCATTAATATGCAAAAGACACTTTTATTTGTATCCCTCTTCCAAGGGTTTTAGGAATTGCATGTCAGAAAATGAAAACTAAATATATATTTAATAAAATCACAGATATATTCCCTTAGACAACAGGGCTCTACATCAGATGTGTTTGAAAGACTGACCATCTCCATTCTCACTCTTGATCCTTTATTCACTCCTCAATCCCCACTGAATCTGGAAGCACACTGGCTCAACCGTTCCCTTTTTTGGACTTAGTTCTGCATCTCCTGTTCACGTCTCCTAAACTTGGCCTTTAGAGCCTTCCACATAATGCTGGTGTTTATTTTAATTCCATAAATAGTAGTCTAGTCTATAAACAAGGGATTTATAAATCAGAAAACTCAAGTAAGTTGTTCAAGGTTACATAGCTTAAAGGTGACAATGTCAGGATTTGAACTTTTGACAAGTCTAAATCTTTACGATATTTTACAGTCCTGGTCATGCTCCACTTTGTCAAAGTTCCTTTTAATGTGCAGTGAATAATGCTTAATGTAATTCCTTAGAATGTATATGAGTGTACTGAGGTGTATAAACATCTGTGCTAAACAAATGAGAAATTACTTCTTAAGTTTTATTTAAAATGCAATGACATTTCACACCCAGACTTTAAAAAATAAAATGTCATTCAATAAGTTATTACAGCTTCTTCAGCAAGGAAATTTGCTTGAAATTTCAGGTATAGCATTGAATCTAATTTCATAACTCCTTTTAATTAAATAATCTTCAGCACTTTACACTAAGGATTTGCTCTCCCTGCCGCCTTCCCAAAGGGATGGTTCGACTTGGTAAATTTAAATTTGATAAGTTTTCTGAATTTGTCCTGTATCCTCAGACAGAAAGAGGAAACATGTGTAGGGGAAGAGTACGGTGAGTATGGGAGAGACGGAAAATTCCATCCCGTATCATTAAAAATCAATGAGAAATAACAGCAAAAACAAAATCAATGAATGAGAATTCATTCCAGTGACAACCAAGAAAAGAGTACAGTAACATCTCAATTCTCTCAGGATATGTTATCCACCAAGGGACTCCCCTTAGCAGTGGAATAACTTGCTAATCCACAGCTGCATTTGTATAAATGAGACACTGTGAGTGACAGTTGTATTTAATAAGATTTGTGGCTAAAATATAAAAGGCAAATGAGATGTTAAATTGAAATATAAGAATGTAGATGGAATTTCATTCATTATTTCGGAAGAATTTTATAATACTGTTTACTCATGTGAAAGCTAACAGAATGTCTAATAGTCAAAACCATCTTGAGAAAGAAGAACAAAACTGGAGGCCTCATATTTCCTGAGTTCAAAACATATTACAAAGCTACAGAAATCCAAACAGTATGGTACTGGCATAAAAACAGACATGTAGACCAACAAAACAGAATAGAGAGCCAAAAATTAAACTCTCACATATATAGTCAATGATCTTCAATATGAGTGCCAAGCCTACACAATGGGGGAAAATAGTTTCTTCAACAATTGGTGTTGGAAAATTTAGATATCCACATGCAAAAAAACAAAAGTGGACCCTTATCTCACAAGAAAAATTAATTCAAAATGGGTTAAAGACCTAAGTCTAAGACTAGAAACTATAACACTCTTAGAAGAAAACATAGTGGAAAAGTTTCATAGCATGGTCATGGCTATTATTTCTTAGCTATGAAACCAAAAACATGAGCAAAAAAAGCAAAAATAGACAAATGAGACTACACCAATCTTAAAAACTACTACACAGCAAGAGAAACAACAGAGTGAAAAGGCAACTTACAGACATAGAGAAAACATTTGCAAACAAATAAGGGGTTAATATCCAGAGTATATAAGGAAAAACAACTCAATAACAACAACAAATGAAAAACCTGATTTAACAATGTGCAAAGGCCTTAAACAGACATTTCCTGAAAGAAGATATGCAAAAAGCCAAAAAGTATATGAAAAGATACTCAGCATCACTAATCATCAGGGAAATGCAAATTTAAATCACAATGAGATATCACCTCCCACCAATTAGGCTGTCTTCCATTAAAAAAAACAAAAATAACACACTTTGACAAGGATGTGGAAAAACTGGAACTTTTGTGCACTGTTGGTGGAATTGTAAAATGATGCAGACTTTGTGAAAAACAGTATGGAGTGTCCTCAAAAAATTATAAGTAGAACTACTATATGATCCTGCAATTCCACTTCTGGATGTATATCTAAAATAACTGAAAACAGGATCATGAGAGGTCCTGCACACCAGCCAATATGTGGAGGCCTTAAACATCTATCAGTGAATGAATGGAAAAATAAAACATAGTATACAAATACAGTGGGATTTTATTCAGTCTTTAAAAAGAAGTAAATTCTGCCATATTCTGCAGTATGGATGAACTTTGAGGACATTATGGTAAATGATATAAACCAATCACAAAAAGATATATACTGAATGAGTCTACTTATAGGAGAAATCTAAAGTAATCAAACTCATAGAAATAGATAGTGTAATGACTGCCAGGGACTGAGGGGAGAGGAAACGGAAAGCTGTTGTTTAATGGGTTAAGAGTTTCAGTTACAGAAGATTAAAAAAAATTCTGTAGATTTATTAAACAATGTGTATACAGCTAACAATACTGTACCTTTAAAAAATGTTAAGAGGACAAACGTACGTGCTTTTTACCACAATAAATAGATTTTTTTAAAAGCTATATTTCGCTGGGCTCGGTGGCTCAGCCTGTAATCCTGCGCCTTGGGAGGCTGAGGTGAGTGGATTGCCTGAGCCCGCGGGTTCGAGACCCGCCTGGGCAACTTGGCGAGACCTCATCTCTACAATAAATCAAAAACTAGCC
>CAUYQG010203058.1:0-22185 GCA_963574415.1 Tarsius wallacei | reverse complement strand
GCTCGGTGGCTCAGCCTGTAATCCCGCGCCTTGGGAGGCTGAGGTGAGTGGATTGCCTGAGCCCGCGGGTTCGAGACCCGCCTGGGCAGGCGAAACCTCATCTCTACAATAAATCAAAAAATCAGCCGGGCGTGGTAGCATGCACCTGTAGTTCCAGCTACTTGGAAGGCTGAGGTGGAAGGATCGCCAGAGCCCAGCAGGTCAAGGCTGCGGTGGCCGGAAGCGGCCACTGCACTCCAGTCTGGGCGATGGAGTGAGACGCCAACTCAAAAAAAAAAAAAAAAGGAAGAACAGTAGTCCTATACATCACTTGGGTTTTATTTTTATACCTCTTGATTCTATGCTAAGTAAAGGATGGATTATTCACAGGAAAGGAGCAGAGAGTTCCCAAAATCAAGGTCCCCTCGCCCTTTTAAACCATATAGGGTAACTTCCAGGAATAGCCATGGTAATTATAAATCATTATGATGCTGGTGGAAGTGTCTCTTAGCATGCTAATGCATTATAATTATTGTGTAATGACCAAGAAGGACAGGGAGAGGTCGTCTTCAGTGCCATCTTGGTCTCAGCTGGCCTTGACTGGTATTCTTAATGCCACCCATCTTGTCAGTGAGGTCTGGGCCTCTGACTTCCATTTTGGAAACTAGTCCTGCTGACTGGCTGTCTCATTTTTATCCTTTCAGAGCTTTATGGCCTCTAACCTATATTGGGTGAGTAATAGTCTGCAAACTAGTTTTTCTGTTTCTAATTAATCTCATTTACCATCCTCATTCTAAGACCAAGAATGGCTGAATATTAAAAGTACCAAAATAAGGTAATATGGTTATAGCATGAGTTATAGAGAAAGCAAAAAATGAGATCTGGCAGCTACTAGTAAATAATGTTGTGTAGGGCCTTCTAGACTGTAGTGAGATGAGTAGTCACTGGAGGCTTTGAGCAAAAAAGTGACACAATCTTATATTTAAAAGAAACATCATAGCTGCCTCTGGTGATAATAGAAAATGGAAACAGAAAGTTTGTCAAAATACTAAAGCAGTAATTAAGGTGAAAATTGATGGATGCAGGACCAGAAAGAGATGGTGGTGAAATTGGTGAGAAATAGTCATGTCTGGACATATTTTGAAGGCAAAGCTATCAATATTTGCTCAATAATTGGATGTTGGATAAGCAACAGAGTAGTCAAGAATGACTCCAAAGTTTTTGACCTGAGCAACTGGAAGAATGAAATAACTATTAATTTGCTTGGGTTGTCAAAACAAAATGCTACAGACTGAGTAGCTTAAAAACATAAATTTATTTTCCAAAAGTACCGGAGACTAGAAGTCCAAGATCAAGATGCTATCTGATTCATATCCTGATGCCGGCTCTTTTTCTAACTTGTAGATAGCCAATTTCTTGCTGTGTCCAAATATAGAATTTCCTCTAAGGATGCTCAGAGAAAGAAAGATCTCTCCCTTTTCTTATAAGGCCAATAGCCCTATCATTTTATGGCTCCAACCTTGTGACCTCATTTAACCTTAATTACCTCTGAAAAGCCTTATTTCCAGATACAGGCACATGGAAGATTGCAACTTCAACCTATGAATTTGAAGTGTTATTTATAAAATCAGCTCTGCTAAATAAAAAGTTAGATGCAATAGCCTGGAACTTAAGGTAATTACCTGAGCTGGAGATATTAATTTGATGATTGTTATCATTTCAGTGGTATTTCTATTGAGACGTGTAACTAAATGAGTTCACCAAAAGAGTGTCAATAGAAAAGGGAAGGGATTCAAAGACCAAACCACGAAACACTTCCAGTGGATGAGTAAATGAGGAGAAAACAAAAAAGGAGTATGATAAGAAGAGGCTAGTAAAGTAGAAGAAAGAAAAAGAGCAGGTGGTACATTGGAAACCAGATGAAGTAAGAAAGTTCATGAAGGAAGACATGAACAGTTGTGTCAAGTGCATTGATAAGTAAGATAAAGTCTCAGAAAGCACAGCTTGATTCAAAAACATGAAAGCTTGAGCAATTCAAAGAAGTCAACTACTCAAGCAGTTTAGGTAGAGCAATAGAGGCAAAAAGCTTTGGGAAACAGTTTGCAAAGAATATGAAGAAAAAAACTTGAGACAAACTCTTTGAGTGGTTTTGTTATAGGAGCAAAGAAATGGGGGTACCTGGAGGGGAAATTGAATATCAAGAAAAATAGATTTTTGCTTTGTTTTGCTTTAGGAAAAAAGAAGAGCATCATGCCTATATGCTGATAACAAGCCAACAAAAAGGAGAAAATTAATACAGGAGAGACAGAATTACTGAAATTAAGTATTTAATTATGCAAGAGGGATAGAATCCAGTCTAAAATTGAGGGTTAATTTTAGGCTTTAAAAAACTCATCTATGTTAATTGAAAGGAAGACAGAGTGTCTGAATTAAAATTATAGGAAGCATGGAAATATGGTGGCGGTGGAGCTTGTGAATGTCCTTTTTTAATTTCATCTATTTACTTTTTCATAAATAGGAATCGAGATCACCAGATGAGAGTAAAGATGAGCAAGAGTTGTTGGAAATATGAAGAGAGAGAGAAGCTGTAAAAAGAAGACGGAGAAAGTGAATGGATTAGAGAACTTTATTATAATTACCAACCAACATTAACAGGTGCCTTGAAGTCATGATCAAGTGTGATTTACCCTGGGTGCAGAAACTTAGTAGGGGGAGTTACATGTATTCTGGATTGATGCTTTGCTAAGCAAGTACAAAAAAGCATAGCAAGATGAGAGAAGTAATTGTGTATGAGAGTGGGAAATTGCAATAATTGTTCATGAAATATAAATTGGGTGAAGAATAGAATAAGGACCCCTTGTATAAGGAAGAAAGTAGTAGGATTGATTAACTATAAGTCCTTGTGAAGTTAAAGAATTACTAGAATCAGAATAGCAGAGAGAGGTTGAGCTGTTTGTAGTAGGGATTATTAGTAATGGCATTTTAAGTTATGGGTGGGGAAATGAGTGGTTAAGATAGAGGATAAGCATGCAGGAGAAAGAAGATCAAGGAACTGAGAGGGCAAAAGAATGAAAAGGCCTTATATGTCAACAGTGAAATCACCAAGAATGGAGACAGGAATGGTATGAAAAAAAAGTTACAGTGGTTCAGGAAGTAAAATATTTACAGGAAGAGGGAAAATGATTTGAGTATCACTAGACAACTAATTGGCCATGCTGGGTTAAAGGACATGACAGGGATTTAATATACCCAATAAGCAGCTATTTTAACATTGCCTAAAATCTCATTCTTTCTAGCAGTTCTTAACTTACCCTCTAATCACTAGCCAAGGACAGAACTGGTTTCCCAGAGGAGCTATTGATAATTGTTTTACAAACCTCCTCTCTAGCTTGTTTTGTACTAACTAGCTTTTTTATTTCAAGTATTTGCCTCCACCCATAAGACCTAAGTTAACTTAATTAACCCTTTGTGACCTATGTGACAGACAGACCTCATCATGGCAGCAATCAAGTTAGCCCACCCATCTGCCTGCTGTCCATCACCTGATGTCAGTCAGTACCTGCACTTACCTGCCCCTTCATGATGACATGGAGCAGACCACCACCCAATCACCTTAACGACCTTCCCCCATCAAAGGGAAGGATTAAAAGGATTCAACCATGAGCAGCCACTCATCTTTGCCTTACTAGACTCTCATGTGGCCATGTGCTGTTTGAGCTATGGCCATCGTGATGTTTCCTGGCTTTGGCCCCCTTCCCTACCTTGGGGAGGTGAATCTCTCCTCTCTCTCTCTCTCTCTCTCTTTCTCTCTCTCTCTCTCTCTCTCTAATTTACTTCTTAAATAAACTGTATTTTCCAATCTAACCCCTGTGCAATTCTTTGCATCTTTCTTGTGACACCAGATCACACACCAGACACCCACACCCGCAGTGGGCTTGACCTAACATTCTGGAGGTCACTGCTGGGAGTGTGACCTAACACTGTGGGAGGTAAACAATGACACATGAATTCAAGTTAGTGGAAATTTGGAGAAGGACACAAAATGGTCTGAGGCATCGATAAAGATTGAGGAAGATGCCTAACTCATCTCCAGGTTCAAAGACACAGAGAAAAGGAAAGAGGCAACACTTAAAATATTACGGGCAAATCCATGTCTTCAGGTTATAAGAACTATGTTTTCAGTATTGTACATCTCTGAGGACACCAAAGACTTTCCCAGAGAAAGTCATCAGAAGTTGGTGGGAGGTGGGAAATTAGCATAGAACAGAGGATTTGCAGAGCACTTTGGAAAATTAGTGAAATATGTGCAGTGACCAGAAGACTGGCCTTTCTTATGGTGACTGAAATAAGCAGAAATAAAGGGCCTAATAAAGGGCCTTTAGTCTTGAAGGTCTCTAAATGGTTGATGGTGTTACAATTGGGGGTAGAAAGGGAAGGGGTGAAAGTCTTGGAGCATTAAGTTCACTCTTACATATAGAGTTTTGAAGGCCCAGTTAGATCAGATTTACTCCAAGTGTATGAGATTCTACTTTAACCCCAGTGAGCATAGTGACATGACGGAGGAAGAATTTACTAGAATGAGAGTTCTCAGGGCTTCCTCTAGATCTCTACTGATCTTACTCTTGACACCAGGCTATGGATGCTAGGGAGAAGTGTAGAATCTGGCTTTCCCTCTTGTTAGCCCAAATCAGCTCTGAGAATTCTCATTTCTGAGTTGTTGCTCATGCCTTTTACTAGAAGTAACAAATTCTGCCTAACCCAACTCTATCTCCTAAAATTTACCCAAACTGAAAAGCCAAGAACACTTTTAAAAAGTGATTCCTCCTTCTGTGAAGCCCTAAAATTATAGTGTTTTGATTATGGAACTCATTGGTTAGATTTTCCTATCTTGCTCCTAATTATGTCACTCAGGGACCAAAGCTGAACTATAAAGTTCATAGGCACTCAATTAATAATTGAATGAATAAATAAAAGGCAGGGAATACAGTTAGCATTGTGCATTCTTTAACTCCTTAAATAGGTTCCTTGAGGATAACTGTTATATCTTATACTTCTCTATTTCCATGAGTGCCTGTCACAAACTCTTGAAAAGTTATTGTTAATTGATAGACATTCTTGTCCATTAAACACGTGGTCCTGATAAGTTTGGAGATGCCTTAATACAAAGTAAGCATCCTGTGAAACTCAGTTAAGGCTATGCATGGAAGCTTGTAAGAGTCATAGCTAGATGGGGACACCATCATCTGTTTCCTAATCTGTAGCTCCTTTTTCAACACAATTATTTTAGTATACGAAAATGCTCTGGTGTTGGGCTACTTGAGAATTATAGAGGACAATTTCCAAAAACAATGAATAGATCATCAACTGGGAAGCATGTGGAAAAATAAATGAGCTAGGCACCTCAATGAAAAGGGACAATGAGTTAGAACTTCTTGGGTTATTTTTTTAAAAAAAAGAATTTCAAGGTAAAGTTTCTCAACATACAAAGCAATGATTTTATTGTGCCAGATTCAACTTGGGAAACCAAGGGGTGGAAATCATAGCTATCTAAGATCTTATAAAGATAAATTCATGCCAACCAGGGATTCTGTATCTAAAGTTGGCAGCTTACTTGAGATGAAAAGACCTGAAAATATCATCTCTAATCAAATGAGAATTTTATCCTTAAGTATGTATTATTGCACTGGCATTTCAACAATTATTTCAATTTCCTTGAAGAACAATATGTAACGTCATAGGAATGGTATTACTAGGACACTAAAGTGATAACATTATAAATGTTCAATTCATGACACATTGGTTTTGATCTGAAGTTAATTGTTATGGACATAAATGCTTTATAGATGGCTGTTTGGAAGGACAATCCAGTGACGATCTTGGGCATAACTTTGAAGACTTGGTATTTGTTCCAATGTGTAATAAAAGAATGTCAGCTACAGAAAACTATTCAGATAAGCCAGAAGATTTTTTTAAAATGAGGAGTCTTAAAAGAAAAACAATGATAAAAATTTGACATCATTTGTTCTTCTATCTAGCAAAATCCATATGTCACAATCATTATTGAATTCTAGGATTACAATGTATGAAAGAATTATATGGGTTTTAAAAAAAGTTGTAAATACCAGAAAGTAGATTTTTAGGTGTCTTGAAAATGGAAGCGATAGCAAACCAATTAAGTTCAGGCTGAGTTTCTTCATTGTCTGAGAAAAGTACTGTTGTATCATACCTTGCATAGAAATAGCTATAAGTCAATAACAATTCAAGCTCAGATTTTTATGGGAGTTTTAGAGTAAGGACCAATGAATCACCTCATCAAGTAACACATAGGTGTGATGTATTTGGGTTTATTCCATGTAAATAGATAATTCACTTCAGAACTGGAGATAGCTGTTTTGCCAGTGTAAGTTTACTGAGTGATCAACATGGTATTTATATAAATCATGTGGAAAAGGGAGGAAAAAGGTTTTCAATAAGCCATGGAATTTTTTAAACTTTTGTCTTCTATATTATAAACATATTTTTCAGACACTCAACCAAACACAATTCTGTCTTTTAACATACCACAGACCTAATTGAGTGAATCCCGGTGTAGACTAATAAATGATGATATATGTAAAAAGCTATTCCAGTGAATCAAATTCTGTTATGGAAGCAGAGGAAGAAAATAAGAGGAAAATCGGCACTGGAATCTAGAGAGTTAATTTTTAGAAGGCTTTATAATACTGAAAACATGAGCCTTGCCCCTTTCAATTCTAAGATAAGCTAATAAGCTCACTCTGCCCAAGAATTGTGTGCACAAAAGACAACAGACATTTCCTCTCCTTTATTTTGTTTTAGGATTAACCCAGAAGCGAGCTCTTATATGTGAAGCTTTTTCTCTTTTCCACTGCAATAAAGAAGGAAGAATGAGGAGCCTGTGTTTCTTAGATTCAGGTTTTCTCAGCCTGGATTTCATCTTCATGCATTGTTGAACAGAGCTGATTTGGTGAAGAGGTAATACCAGGAGGTCACCGAAAGGAAAGACTTCTTTTGCAAGGTAAATACTTGAATAAATCAGAATGTTTCTTCTTTTGTATAAGAGATCTACTTGGGAGATTTATACTCTGAACACAGATTGATAAAAATAACTTGTGGGAAAATGGCCTCTAAAAATACAGCAAATGCATAATAATTATTAGCATGAAACTAAGGTGAATTTATATGAAGAAGTCCTCACTGAAATATTCTATCCAACTTGTATTTGCTAGTTATATAGTGTACTCCTTGATACTCCATAACAGTGGTCCCAGACAGGAATTGGTTTCATGGATGACAATTTTTCTACAAACAATGAGGGTGAAGGAAATGCAGTCAAATCTCACTGCTATTGTTAATCTGTACTTGTACCACCCAGAAGGAGCCTGCAGCCTAGATCCTTCCCATGCACAGTTCACACTTGGGTTCACACTCCTATGAGAATCTAATGCTGCCACAAATCTGACACAAGGCAGAGCCTGGCTAGCCCGCCGCTCAACTCCTTCTGTGCAACCCAGTTCCTAATAGGCCAAGGATCTGTACCAGACAGGGGATGGGGGACCCTTCTATAAGCTAAAGAAAACAGCCCAAGCAGTAGCAGGAAACTGCCAGGGAATGACAGGTGAGATTAGCAGTTGAGGGAAACTGCCAGGGGAGGGAGGGGCACAACTCATCAACAAGGGTAACTGCATAATGAACATTTGTATACCTAACCTGAATTGTACCCCACATCTTTAAAATTAAAAAAAAAGAAAACAGCCCAAGTTCTTTCTATCCTTGCTAATTAGTTAAAATGATATTGGCCTTAGCAAATAGAATACTCCAACCACATATTATTGTTTCTAACAATGCACCAGAAATACTGGATAGTGTCTTTTTTCTTATTCATTAAGCTGGTATTTTAGTTAATGTCAATAATAATAACAAAACTTAAATTATTTCTGGTATTTTTGGGAATTGTCTCATAGTAACTCAATGGGTTAATTAACAGAGAACAATCATGTGCCTTACTTGCAGGGAAGAAACAGCAAGACAAGATGAAGATCCAAGTTCTGACTGTGACCATCTTAAATTTGGTGGTTTACTTCTCGGTAAGCTTTAGTATTTTTGATAACAGTATCTTTATGGAACTAAAAATTAGATGGAGGAAAAAATGATCATCAGCTTACGTTTAATACAAGGAAGAACATTTCGCTAAATAAAATATCATTGTATTTTTAATAATGTGTTTTCTATTTATAAATTTTCTTTTGAAAAAATGAGTTAAATATATAATGAAGTAAGAACAGCAGAAGTTATAATGCATGGTAGTATAGGATTTGAAGGGGCTCTTCTGCTTCCTTGTGCTGTAAAAGATTCCTTACTGAAAGTTAGCCATGGAACATCTGAATTTATACTCACAGAGTGTACGTAACTCTATCAGTTGTTCTTTTTTACATTAATTGTGTATTTCTAACTTAATTATCAATTAACAGATAACAAAGAAAGCAAGACCTTCAGAATGTTGCATTATTTTATCAATTTAATGCTGTATATTGATTTCAGGTTTTTAGTAAAATATCTGCACAGGCAGCTCCCAAAAATGTTGTACTTCTTTCTCTTAAGTATAATGGGAGTCAGGAGATACACAGTCAGACAAATCAACATATATCTGGCAGTCCACCTTTGCCTTCATCAGACAGCCAGACAGCAAGTCTACTCTCAACTACCCTAAGAATAGAAGAAGATTTTGCAACCACAGAAGATTCAGATAGCTACCCTGGGTCTACTGATGGAGTAATAAGGCTCTCTGGATCTCTTTCTGAGAAAAATCATTCAGAGACCCTTCAAGCTATTTTATATGACTTTCTCCCATTTGAGATTGATACCCTAGGTAACCCTACAGCTAACCAGACTTCAACTAGTTTTGCTGATGGCAAGGGTAAAGTAGGCAACTTCACTCAGACAGGGGTTCCAAAGAGCAATGTTCTGTCTTCTTCTGATGCTATGCAGGGTACTTCTGCTTCCAGTACAACAATTTCCAGCTGTGTAGTCAACCCCCAAATAACACAGGACAGGATACCTGTTTCCGAGAAAAAAAGCATTCCAGCCCCTATATCCATGACCATCTACCAGTACAAGTCTGATTCTGCCGCTCTTCCTCACTTTCAGGCACGATCCAAAGCAATTCAGAGTCTTGAATCCTTTCTCTCAACTGGCAGATCTAAACAATTCTCTGCTTCACATTCTGCTGCATCCATCCAAAATGCTAAGAACGAGTTCACTGCCCCAGCAAATGAGAGTACTATTGCCATATCAAATGCTGACAAACTCTTTGGAACTGGTACCACTACTCATGAAGAGGAGGCAGGCTCAGACAATATGTTCCTGATTTATAACACAGCCCTCATGGCAGAACGCAATGCAGCAAAAATTGATGCCACAGACATTCCACAAGATTATACAACTCCCCTTGATGGCCCTAATCTGGAGGACAACAACATAGTTATCATTGATACATACAAGGGAAAATATAGCAAAACTGTGAGCAATGAGCCTGATCTTCCAAAGAAAGACAATTCAATTGTATTTGATGCCATAGATATAAATAATAATGGTAGAACTACAGTTAATCCTCAAATATCTAACATTTCCTCTACAAAAAAGAGCAATGACTTTGAATCTATTCCTATTTCAAATACTTACAAGGCCAGTGCTAAATCTTTCATGATTGCCACTAATATTGATAAAGCTATCTCCAATATCAATCCAATTAATGCTAAAAATTGTCTTCCTAATGATAGAAAGTATAAGAAAAGCAATAACGCTGTCAGTGTTTCCACTGATAGCAAAACGATGATAGATGCAGCTGAAAATATGATGCATGCAGGGGACTTAATTATTTCCAAAACAAATAGCATTGCCTCTACAAAGCATTATGCTAGCTCTACCCCTGTAGAGCCAATTGCTAACACTAACATTAACTTTAAAACAACTTTGCCTTCAAATAAAAGTACAATAAGAGAAGGCAGACATACTGTTCAGATAGAAAACACAGAGACACCTAATAATATCAATATTGCAGAAACAATATTAAAAGTAAATGACTTAATAACTAAGCATAAGTCTAATATCCCTTCCAATGTACATCTCAAAACTGAGAAGGACAATTTTAAGTCCCTGAGTACCAATGGAATTGAGAATGTTATTTCTGTGGTCAAGGAAATTGCAAATATGGGACAAGAAGAAAGAATTGTACAAGTCATCTTCATTCATCCGGACACTCCCACAGCAGAACTTAAAAGAAAAGTTTATTCTCTTAACCCTGAAACAGATTATACCAAAACAGCTGGAAACAAAATCACCCTTCCTTCTGACAACTCTGATGTGTTCAGTCTCCTGTTCAAATATAAAATAAAGCCCTTTACAATGAACAGCCAACACCTAATTTACAACAGAGGTGACCACAGAACCCAAATCTCAAATAATCCGAATGATGTGAAAGCCAAAATAAACTTTGAAAGAACTGCTTTTAAGAAAACCAGTTCCCAGAGCAATAACACCCCTGTGCTTTCAATCACTCACCCTGAAACTGTTGGGTCTGTTTATTTTGCTGAAGGTAATGAATCTCGTATGACCTCAGCTTCAAAGTTCAGTATCTCCCCTTTGGATAAATCTACTGACTCTGTGGATGAAGCCATTAGTCTCTCTACTAATGACAACAAGGCTGATGGTGTTGCAGGTCCTAACCTTGAAATAGACTTTCCTATGAACAAAGGATACACTTTTCCATCAGTAACTGAATTATCTAAACAAATGCCCAACACTCAAAATAATGAAGCTCAAAACTCTTTGCTAATTAAAAATGACTCCCTGAGTGGTACTTGGATGAAAATATCAGATCCTGTAGCTGAAAATTCTCATCTCACTAATGATGCCATTGTATACAATAAAGTATCATTATATCCTCTGAACATTCCCCTAGAGTCTACTTTTGTTACAGCTGATTTCACTTCTCCCAATAATGAGCACAATGCCACAGCCAGTGCACATAAGGGGACCATAAATACGACTAACAGCTCTGAACTAATGATTAATAAGACCACCATGGCAGAAGGAAGACCCACTGTGTTTATTACCTCCTTACCTTCAAAGATAGATGGTATTCTTACGCCAAGAAAACGATTTAGAAGTTTGAAAGACAAAGAAATGGCTAATAAAGAACAATCGACTCCCTATATGGAAGTAGAGTCTATTGTGGAGAAATATGCTGATTTTCAGATAAAAGAAGACTTTCTACCTCCATATAATTTCAAGCACATTGAATCAGAAAACAATGACTTTAAAAGAAATGGATTTGTGGCTGCTGATATTACAAAGCCTCTTTCCCAATTTAGTATCATACCTTCTGCTGATGTAACAATAAGCGACAGAGACCTGACGACCCCTTGGAAAGAAAATGTTGATGTTCTATATGATGTCACTAATGCTGCAAATGACAAAGCACACTTTAAGCCAATGGTCACTAAAACAATGGTTAATGGTTTGGGTGAAAGTGCAGCTGTGAAACAGAATGTGGAAGCAGTAGATGGCACTGCAATCCTTCCACTTAGCAATTCTATTCCTCAAACTGGAAGAATGGATTACTACAATGTAATCGCTGATGATCCACTTATTGTCACCAAAGAGAACCCAAATGTTGCATGGAACACCATCAAACACAAACTGTCATTTTCTACAATGGACAACACAGACCTTATTGATATCAGAGATGGATATCCACTCCCTACTGCCATCACCTCAAGCAATCCTAACAGACAAGCCACTACACGCAAAATGACTGGGACTGAAATAAATATCCCTATTGGCATTTCTTTTGGAACTGATGATACTTCCTATGTTGTCAAAAACACTGAAGTTGTAACAGACCTGGTTCCAATAGCTACCACCTCACCAATAAAGAAAGACATTCTTAGCATAAATGAAGTTCATGCCCTTAACAATAAACCTAATAAGCTAGAAGATGCCCTTGCCATTTTCAGAGAAGATTCTAATGTGTCTGGAGATGATGGTATCCTATTAATTGAGGATTCCTCCACCTTTATGAACCCCATTTCCTCCTTTGATCATCCTCAAACAAAAAACCCTGTGAAAAAGACTTCCTCTTTGGCAAATATTGTAATACCCAAAGAATATTTTTATAATAAGGTTACCCCAGTAGCTTTGACAGTAGCCGTCACCACTGCCTCTCAAGAAGATGTTGACACTACATTTTATATCCCAATAAAGGAATCAGAAAACTTTTTCAAGGAAGATATAACATTGAACTATGAAGCAGATCCCCAAAGAGAGTTAGGCATTGTGGCAGAGGAAGAAGATACACTACAAGAAGAAACTGCTGTAATAGGTGACAATGTTCCTAAAGGCAACAACTTGGCAGCTAAATATTATTCTATTAACTCTGATGTATACTACTCCACCAGATTCAGAGGAGCAACCCAAAACAGAGCTGACCAGTCTGAATTTGAGAATCCTTCACCACATTCTGCGACTGAAATCTCACAACCTCTACTTGAAAAATTTACTCCCAAGGTTCAAAGAAAGTTGCCTGTAAGAAACAGCAATGGCGGTTTTGATCGTGATGATATTCTTTTTCCAATGATAAAAGAAAATGTTCCAAAAGCATATAACTTTTCCCCTAAAAGAGAGTTTACCTTTACCACATCAGATTTCAGTATTCTGAAGGAAGATAATATAAACCCTTCTCTGAAAGGCATTATGTTACTAGATAATGAAGCTTTCAGCAATGATTATTCATCTTATACAGATGAGCAAAGTGATCCAGCAACAGAAAGAGACAAAACTGCTACAGGTAGCATAACAAATTCTCATACTGACAGTATACCTGTGACTTCCTTCACTACTATTTCCTTTAAAGACAAAAATAAGGAAAATGATTACCATATATCTGGAACAGGCATTCCTCTATTACTGGAATATGCAAATACATTGAGAGATGATTCCTTTGACCTTAGGCCTGGGACTACTCTGGCAAAGGAAAATAATCTAGATGATATGGATTTGATCATCATTGAACCTGATAAAAGTCCCTTTGACAATATTTCAAATAAGTATGTCTTTGAAATAGAGAATGAAGAAAATAGGCCTATTAAAAAACCTATTCTGCTTACACATAGACCCAATGGACTTATATTTCATATATCCTCCCTTAATAATGAGACCTCAAAGAGTTTTCTGTCTCAAATAACTCACCCTGAGTTTGATAGTAAAGAAAAATACCAAACTATTATTCTCACAGAAGAAAATTCCAACTCTGATATTGTTGCCACTGCTTTCAAAGATGATGCCAAAAACTTCAATAATCAACATCTGAAAGCTATGGCTCCTTCCTTAATTAATGTAGATGAGATATTTTTTTCTGGGTTTCTACAAAGAATATCTGCAAGAAAGGGCATTCTAAGTGCAGATGATGCCATCACTATTCTCTCTGAGGTTTCTGACTTGGACAATGAAAATATAAAATATGTCTTTGTGCCACAAACAGAGACAATTGTCACCATGGCAGAAGGCAGAACATTGGGTGTTGTCCCTACTGATCCTATTGTGATCTCTACCCCCGTAAAAAGTCAAGGTCATTTCTACAAGAAAGATATTTCATCCAATGTTTCTAACACAGCTGCTCTGGAGTCAGTGGACACCATCACATCAAAGAAATCAAAAGACAATGAATATAAAATGGACTTAGCTGAAGTGGCCCCTTCAGAAGATCATGTTAACCCCGTGGCTGAAAATGTTGCCTCCCAAGCTGAGAATATCTCCTATGTCAGTAAAGATACTGAGAGTGTAATCAAAGCAAATTCAGTGACTTCTCTTAATCTGGTTAATGCAACAAAAATGCCGCCAAATTTCACCATTGCTTCACCTAATGCTCCTGCCTTTCAGCCTAAGGAAAACAATGAAAATAGTGATACTACCATGCCTAAGGTCAATGGTGTCTTGTCCACAAAATTAAAATCTCTATTAATTCCAAATCAAAAAATACCTAGAATAGCACCACCTCTTAGTGAAAATAATGATTTTTTATCCGATACATCAGTGATAACACTAAAAGTATCAGAGCCACTGGATCAACACTTTACCATTATTGACCAAAACTGGGATATTACAAAGGAGCAAAGCACCCCTAAGCTTTTCTCCATGGTCTCCTCTGTTCCTCTGACATATCCTGCTACTTTTTCAGAGAAACCCACAAATGCAACCATTGACTCACCTACCACTGAAAATGAGAGTATTAATGATAAAATTGACACTAGAGCCTTTTCACCTAATATAGCCCTTCAGCCTGTAATCCACAAAAATGGAGGGACAAATAAAACTTCTAACTATGATGTAAATCAAAAGGTTATCAAACCATCTGCAAAAGAAATTACTACTTCAGGAACTGAGGCTAATATGTTTCTCAGTAGCAATAAAGCTGTTGTAGAAGAAAAATCAAGTGTTTCTGAAGCCAATATTCCAGTGAACTTATGGGTGAGAGTTCATACTTTTATTCTTAAGCCTGATGCTGCTTCCGCCAAACAAAACGCATTTGGAAATTCCAAAGAAACACTTTACCCTTATCTCACAATGAGCACAACAAAGCTGACAAAGACTGGGGTTAGAGACTCATTTTCTCTGGGTGATGATAACTTAGAAAGGTCCATGACAAACTCTTATAATCAATTATATCATCTGCCACTGAAATCAACTCTTTCTCCTACTTACTTTATTAAAAGCAGTAATTCTGAAATTGATCCAACACTCCCTATAGGAAAGAGCAACTCAGAAACGATGGGTGACTTTATTATACCTAATGATATAATTGTTCTACCAGACAAAGAAATTATTTCACCTGATAGTATTACCTTTAATGAAGCCATGAGGAACACTGTAAATGGAAAAAGATATGTAGCTTCTGTAGGAAGAGATATTGTAACTCAATATGAAGTAATCCCATTCACAAAGGACTTTTCAGTAGAGTCAGATGTGATTTTTCTGGCAGGGGAAAATAACCCAAATAGTATGGATCTAATGACCACTGGGCTTGATGGCAGTAATCTTGAATATGCGTCAGAGACAAATGCATTTAATGTGGAAAATGAAAGAAGGAACCCCACAACAAAAAATCCTATACTGACTCAAGGCAAAATCTATGAAGTATCTGTATCTCATGTTCCCATATCCACTGCCAATGTCACTGAGAATCTATTGAAAGGAAATCCTTCGGCGTTCAAAACACAAAATTACAAAATGATGATCTCCAGGGAAGGAAACACTGATTCCTACAAGGATGACCCCTTTCCCAAAGACCATGCTGCCAAATTCTATAGTCAGTCACTGAAAACCATGACTCGCCACCCCCTAGTAGATGAAAATGGAAATTTTTCTCCCAAATTTTCAGATGCTGTAACTCTGAAAAGTGGCAGTTTAAGTAGAAGTGATGTCATCATCATTCTTCCTGAAGGCAAAAGGATTGAGCATATCTATGCTCCAGACCCAGAAGCAATGGTAACCCAGGGAGAAATCAGGACATCGACAGGTGAAATCACTGATTTCACCAGGAGCTCAACTCCAATAGCAAATAGAGACCAGCATCATAGGAAAGATATCACATCCACTGCTTTTACCATCCTGAGAAAGGTCAAAGCCACCACGTCACCCAAGTCAGAGTATAATAAGGACAAAACTTTCAAGGCAGAGAGCTTCCATTCACAGGATGTCACTGTTCCTTCAGTTGCATTCAATGTCAACCTATATAATAAACTTCCCTTTGTTAATGAAGATTTTGAAGAACACAAGGATTCAACCTCTTCTTTACCCACGAAGACAACTCACACTATGAATGACACCTCTTCTTTTTTCCCTGAGAATAGTTACGAAGGGAATGATTATACGCAACCTGATGAAAATATTGTAAGGTCTACAGAATTCCCATTTTCGCCAACAACTGAAAGTATCATCCTTATCCCTAGAGCCTTAACTGAGAATTTTATCCCAATGAAAGATAACCCCTTGGCTGACTCCTCGAAGTCAGTATCAGTAGTATCAGAAGCAGTCACTGAATACCTTGATTTCATTAATGAAACCGAAATTTCAGAAAATCATGCTATTAAAAGTCAAACAGTCTTTCAGCCCCATTCCTTGGACTCAATTATTCCTTCTGCAAATTCAACAATTTTTACCAGTAATTCCAAAAATGATGCTGATTCATTATTCACTGTGAAGAGAGAAACAGCTGGCATTTCTAAATGTAAGACAAATGATCATTCTCAGGGTGCTGTCATGAAAATCTTCTCACCCAAGCCAATTCGTGTTTTCCCCTCTGAAATAAAGGAAATTGCTAAACCCTCTATTGAGAAAGACACAACTGCTAAATTCAATATAAGTCATGTTACAGAACCAACTTTAACAAAAGCACTTCCCTCAACCTCCGAGCCCATCACTCTCTCCAAGAACAATAACAGTGAGGAGGAGGAAGTCAATTTTCCTGAAGCAGACAATATGTTTTTACGAGATTCAAGAACATTGAAACATATTTTTTCCATTAGTAAATTTAATGTTTCTACTGGACCTCAAGTTCCTCCCAATTTAAAAAGACTTCTTTCGGCAGATTCTACCACGTCTCTGAAAAAGACTTTAAAGCTTAAGGATAACAATTCTGCTCCCCCAGATGAAGACACGGGCACAGAAGTTTTGCTTCATAATGCTCCCACTGGATCACATGGCCTAACATGGAACCCAATTCTTTCCCATTCTGATTTCACAACATTGGTGAGTTCATCTAAATATTCTGAACTTGATTCACTTGTCAAAATGAAAAAAGGTGCTACAACAAAGGCTAATAATATTTCATTTGAGGAAAGAAATACTCCAACTCACAAAATCATTATTTCATCTGGCACCAATAGTTCAACAAAAGACATGTTGAATACTATCTTTAGTAAAGTATTTGGGCACAGAAATTTTGCAAAGAAAGATATCATCACTGAATATGAAGTAGATCCTATTAAAGAAAATATGTTAGAGGTTTTAGAAGGTAAAAATATTCCAAATAATGATGATGTAGTCAGCACTATGCTTGGTGACAGAGCTTTTGAATATGGCACAAATGAATATGACCTTGAATTACAAAAGGAAAAATACAACCCTATTGTTAAAAAAACTACTCTCAATTATGACTCCAAAATATTTGGATCTCATCCATTCTACTCCAGTGCCAGTGCCTCTGAATTTCTACCTCAAGGAGCCCCAACTGAGATCAAAACTAAAGAAATACTGCAAAGTGTCATATCTACAGAGGGACACAGCAGTTCTGACCTTGATGCTATTGTTCTCAAAAGTTCCACCAGCAATTTAAGCTCTGAGACTCCCAGATCTATGACACATACAAGTAAGAATCTTTACAAACTTCTAGATAAAACAATTCCAAAAAGGGACACTCTCAGGGAAGACAATACTATCATCATTATCCCTGAAGACAAAAAGATGGAGTATGCCATTGTTTCAGACCCAGCAATAACAGTAGCCATGGTAGAGAGAAGGGTGTTCCTAGATCAAACCATTGATCCCATCATGATCACTTCTGCATTAAAAAATAAAAACCAGTTCTATAAGGAAGCCATTTTATCTGCTACTTATAACACTAATATCCAAGATAAAGCAGAAAATACATTGTCACTCAGAGTAAACAATATTAAAGATAAAACAAATATGGCACAAATGCTACACCCACAGGACAGCATTATTCCTTTGGCTGAGTTCAATATCATTCCCAATAGTGAACTTTCCTTCATTGATGAAGATATTGAGGTTTTAGAAAACAGGGCTTCAATCTCTTTCTCACCTGAGAATGCAATCCATACTGTGGATTCTACCACTGCTCTCACCACGGAGGATGGCTATGAAGGTGGTGATTCTATGCTTCCTGAAGAAGACAATATTAGGTCTATAGGATTTCTAGCTCTACAAATCCCTGAAAAAGCCATGCTCATTCCTAATGCAGCAACTGAAAATCTTGAAATCTCTGGCCCAGTAACAGTAACACATGATTCCTTGATTAATTCTTCAACTGCAAGGTCAGACATGATTGAGACAATAAAATACACTAATTTTATTAATGGTGGTAATGTTCCCTGCACAAACAAAGCTGACCTGAAGCCTCACTCTTTGGCCTCAGCTAAATTTCCAGTTGGTTCCACAACTTTTTCAGACAATTCTGCAGACAATGAATTTGATTCACCTCATTCCATAAACAGAGAATCAACATTCCTAAAACAGCAATGGATGAACTATATCCTGAACCTCAGAAAATAATTATGAAAGTCTTTTCTCCTACAAAATTCTGTCAACATAGGGTCTATGGAGAAAGGAAAATAGTCCATCTTTCTGATCCAGCTGCTAAATTTGAATTCATTTTATAAATACAACAGTTCTCATTTCAACTTCCAAAATCCTTCCCTCAGCAACTAAGCCCAGTTCTCTCTCCAACAATGATGACAATATGGATGAGGAATGTCATATTTCTGGACCAGGAAACTTATTTTCAGGAGATACAAGCACACCAGAAACTGATTCTTTCACTGTTAAACTTAATGGCACTTCTTTGGAATCTCAAGCATCTACCAATTTAAAAGGAATTTCTTCCATTGATTTCACAGTAACTCTTTCAGGAGCAGCTGAGTCTAATGGTCAAATCTCTGCTCCTCATGATAAAGTTACTTACATAGGTCAGCCCATCACAAACACTCCACATAGATCGTATGGCCAGCAAGGGAGATCAACTCTTTCTCCTTCCAATTTTACAACACCCATGAGTACTCCCAACTATTCTGAACTTTTTCCTGTTGCCACTATGGGAAAAGATATCACAAAAGAGACTGATTATAACATTCCAGCTGAGAAAACATTTATTCCATCTGACCAAGTTATCATTTTGCCTATTACCACTATCTCTGAAAAAGACATACCAAGCACTTTTAAAGGGACTATATTTAGGCATAAAGATTTTATATAGAGAGAGATCACTGCTGAGCATGAAAATATTTATTTTACAGAAGATATTTCAGAAAGGGTAGATGACATTTCTTCTGCAAGGCGAAATCATTCCAGCACATATAAGCCATATAATTATGTCTGATGACAGTTGTTCTGAATATGTCTCAGATAACTATGTCTTTGAATCAGAGGATAAAGCAAATAATTCCTCTTTGAAAATAAGTACACTCAGATATCCCATAATTGAC
This sequence comes from Tarsius wallacei, assembly GCA_963574415.1. Classification (NCBI taxonomy): domain Eukaryota; kingdom Metazoa; phylum Chordata; class Mammalia; order Primates; family Tarsiidae; genus Tarsius; species Tarsius wallacei. The sequence goes on along the minus strand of CAUYQG010203058.1, from coordinate 2,911 downwards.
AGCAGGACATTCACAACTGGCAATACTAATTGTGCTTTCAAAAATAGTTATAATTTTCTCAAGGAAAACATATCATCTGTGATTTATAAGACATTACACACAGGGGAGAAGATACTACCACATCCAGTATATCTGATTTTGCTGAAGATGAAACAGATATAACTGTGGAGTCTCATTCTAGATTTAGTAATTTCCTTTTAGTCCAGCTTTCTAGTGATGACAATTCTAATATGGATGGAAACACAGAAGGTATAATCAACACAACTCTTACTTCCCTTTCTCCGTTGAGGAAGACGTCTGTCATTATGCCAAGTGTTCCTGTTATCTTCACTAATGGTGAAAATAACATTGGCTATCCCAGCCTTCCAGCAGAGAGTGTTACATCTCTAAGACTTATATCTATGGGAGTACCTGAAACTCTCATCTTAACTGATTTTGCTTCTCCTAAATAAAACACAGCCCCCAGACTTGTAAAAAGTGAAAAACTATATCCTAACAGCGTTATTTTTCAGCAGCATCAGAGTTTGTCCTGACAGATTCAGCTTACTTTAATGAAGGTATTTTCTCAAGAAAGCAAAATACTAAAAGTTAAATGGTCCCAAAGGCTCTTTCCTTGTTCTATACTGTTCTCCAAGCTGATCCACTGACTCTATGGACAATATTGCAGATGTCGAACATAATACATCTTCTACTATTGTTACCAGGGACAGAATTTTTTATATTGGTGCCTCTGGTGATCAAAGTTTTCTAATTTTTTTCTAATGAATATGGTAATTCAAATTTCTGTTACGCAAGAGAAATAACACTTCTTCAGGGAAAAACAGAGCTATTTAATTTGAAGAAAACAATCTTACAGAAGTAAATATAATAATAGAAGATGATCCAGTATCCAGATGGAAAAAACGCTATACAAGGTGTTGACCTAAATACTTATTTTAAGAATAAAAATTTCTTTGCCGGTAGCAAATCAGTCAACAAGGATTATGACAGTGTCCCAACATCTGGTTATTCAAGCTTTCCTATACCCAGTGATTTCCTTCCAGCTAGATCTGTTTCTCACAAAACCAACTTCATGGCTTGGGACTCAAATTATTACCATTATTCTTCAAGTTACGACCATTATTCCTACTAATGAAAAATCTTCATCTTACACAGAGATCCTTTCCCTGGTGGCAGGAAATTCTCAGTTGGAGTTAATAAAGCCAATCTCAGAGCAGCAAATACTGAAATTCATACTTCAGAAAGCACAAATGTTACTCACAAATCCATTGCTGAGATAGAAAAAATATTACCTGCATCTCAAGAAATTTTTATTGTACTACAAGCTAACAAAGAGATTGAAGAAATCACTTCTCTTTAGGGCTGATATTTCTCAGTCACAGATAAAAACAACTACTAAGGAGCCTACGAGCAATAAAGCAGATGTAAGGGTCATAACTGATCCTGATGCAAATGCCACCTTCCTTGGAAACAAAGAAATAGCAACTCTACAGACCAACATACCAACATACCAATTCCAATTTCCTTAGTTATGCACCAGTCTGGAGGGGAAAAGGACACAAATATGGATGTTGACATAACCAAATCTCAAAATGTGAGTGTTCCTCTCATTCCCTTCCATGTTTCTGAAGATGAGAATTATTTTGTGAGTAAAGATATTAAAATCAAAACTTCCTCAAAGACTGCATGGTTATAATCACCTCAATTAAGTTAATAACTTTATTTTCTCTAATAAATTTATAAAATCTTTCAAAAACAGGAATTATAGTGTCCATAAGAGACACCACTTATCTAGCAGTTGATTCTCTTAAAATTGCCCGTGACGTGTCTTCTGATGAATCTCCAGATATTCTCCAAGCAAAGAAAGTCCCAATGGTGGATGTTACTATGACATCAGCATTTTCAAAGTCTGTTTCAGAAGACTCTTTTCCTAGTAAAGTATCCCTGAAAATTGTTAATGTGCCAAATGGCCTTTCCGGGGTCATATTGAAAATTTTCCTTCTTTTGTTAGCAGTTTCCACCTTTTCATTTAAAAATAAAGAATATATTCTAAAACACATTAATGGATATAAATGTAATATTTTCCTGAAAAAAGACAAAATATTTTAATTAGCATAATAGACAATCCAACAACGGAAGATACTATGATTCAAATGAAATAAAACGTACCTATAAAATCTGATTCTCTGTCCTTAAGTTAGCAAACACCTTCAATGGCAATGGCCTATTGGTGAAAAAAGAATATATATTCCCTGAACAAATGACTCCAGTTTCATCCTCAAGACTGCTAAAATTCCTGCAGTCACAAAGGATTTTCACCATACGATTTCTGCTCTTTAAAAAATAACATATACACGCAATCTGAAGTGCTCATTTTAAGGTCAATGGCTTAGAAAACATAGATAACAACACTAACACTCCCCTTTGAGGAGAGATAATTATGTTGCAATCAGTGTGATTCCATCTTACAGCTATACTATTAGAAGCAGAGTAGGTGTGATCACAAAAGTAGTCCCTGAAATTAAAGACTACTTAACAAATTGCTATTCATGAATGAAGGTGATATAATTATTTTGTCTGACATATCTAACTGGAGCTTAAAAGTGAATATTTTGTTCCTTATTCCAACTCTATTCAGCCTAACAAATAACAGGTCTTACAAGATAACTTCAGCAGATATACTGCAATTTTTATATGCAAATAAATTTCCCCAAAAGGACACCAAGTCTGTTTATAGCATGTTTTGCTCTGAATTCAGCTCCACATACACTTGATGACAGTGTAATGGGAATTTCAGAGTTATTTTGATTGCTTTAGATTTAAAGGAATCAAGTTTAGAAGACTGGATTTTAAAATGTGGTACATATACACGATGGAATATTACGCAGCTATAAAGAAGGACAAAATTATG
>CAUYQG010203056.1:0-11927 GCA_963574415.1 Tarsius wallacei | reverse complement strand
CTTAGGCATCTACTCTTACAGAGTTATTCCTGAGTTTCTCCTTTTTATCTTCTCCAGGATGTGTTAGACACACTTTCTTAGTGCCCTCTTAACAACCCCTAAATATCTCTCTTAACACACTTCCCTGGTTGCACTGAAATGATATGTTATTATCCTTCACTCTGTCTAATTGTTCTTTATAATCCTAGAATCTAGCACATTGCTTCATAAATTATGGTTGAAAGAAATGAGTGCTTATTATTCACAAAACTGGAAATGAAATCTTTGGGGCGTGACACAAAGATGCAACAAAAGCCTTTAACTAAACTCTGCTCGGTCCCAAGTAAATAACAAACCATGTACATGCTTTTTAACCTACCTTATCTCTCTCCCATTTCTCATTTTTTTGGTTTGCTTGGCAAAGGAGATTTTTATTTTCTTTCATAAGTTCATCATTTCTCTTCATCAGAGCCTGTAAAATTAGAAGAAGGTACAAGGAAAAGGCAGAAAAATGATTTTTTTTCTTTACTGAAACATTGCTATCATATATAGTTCCCTTTTTTTTTTTTTGAGTCAGGGTCTCACTCTGTTGCCTAGTCTGGAGTGCAGTGGCACGATCATGGCTCACTGCAGCCTCGACCTCCTGGCTCAGGTGATCATCCCGCCTCAACTCCCCAAGTAGCTGGAACTATAGGTGTGTGCCACCATTCCCAGCTAATTTTTAAATTTTTTGTAGAGACTAGGTATCATCAAGTTGCACAAGTTGGTCCCAAACCTCTGGGTTCAAGTAATCCTCCCACCTCAGCCTCCCAAAGCGGTATTACAGGCGTGAGCCACTGTACCTGGCCTATATACTTGTTATTAAGATTTTAAAAATATTTTAAAATCAATTGTGATCTCAAAAATTTAAATGTAAATTTCTCTGAGATAGTAAAAATCATGTCTGCATGCTAGAGTGTACGTTGACTACACAATAACATAAAGATGTTGTGTGTGTGTGTGTGTATGTGTGTATAGCATCTATAGCATTTGGTCAAATTGGTAGGCAGTCAAAATGAATGAAAGATGCCCTCCCACTGGATGTCCTGCTTCCTAGAACCAGTGACTATATTAGGTTACATAGAAAAGGGGAACTAAAGTTGCAGATAGAATTAAGGTTGCGAATCAGTTAACCCCAAATTATGGAGAGTAACCTGAATTATATGTGTAGGCCTAATGTAATCATAAGAAGTCTTACAAGCTGAAGAGGAGAAGAGTCAGAAAAGACATAACCATGGAAGCCAGGTCAGGCTTCAAAGATGAAAGGAGGGAGCCATAAATCAGTGAAGACAGGCAGTTTTGAGGCTGGAAGAGGCAAGAAAATGGTTATTTCTTAAAAGTCTTCAGAAAAGAAGGCCTTGTTGAGGATACCTGGATTTTAGCTTAGTGAGACCCATTCCGAACTTGTGACCTGCAGGACTCTCAGATAACACATTAGTGTTGTTTTAAGCCACTAAGTTTGTGGTAATGTGTTACAGCTGCAATGCAAAACAATACAATTTTCAATCCCTCAAACTAAAGTTTGAAAAGCAACTCAAAAATAACATTACTGTTTAGTCAAATGCATTGTTAATTTTGCAACTGCACAAGAAGCAATTATAATTGAAATGAGCGTTAAGTAGCATCATTTCTCATACTGACGGAGGCAAGATTACAGAGAACTAGTTGAGCCGAGTTTCCCAAGCCCAAACTTCAAATTCTCCCCTCATGTTTCTTTTGGGTATGTCCTGGGTTGTATCGCACGGACTGGCTCAGAGCATGTAGTATTTCAAAAGTGAGTTCTGGCTCTTTTCTCCTCTTCCAGTAGCTCAAATACCAATGTCGACACTTCAATGACATAGAATTCTACAGATTATCCATAACTCCCTGCTTCAGATTCTTTATAAAAATGTTGTAAATACATCATTAAAAAAAACTGTTTTCTGCAAACAAGAAAAAGAGTTGGAATAACGCATGGCGTTTACATTAAACACCATTCATGTGCTGAATGAGAATTGTGAAGGTTGGTAGACAACAGGCATTTATTTATTGCCCATGTAACTTCACTTAAAGCTTGTTGCAAATAGTTTTGAATCATTTTTCTTACATCCTTGAAAATGAATAGAGCAGCGGGAAGAAAAGGAGTATATGAAGCATACAGCAGTAATAAAATTTAATATTAAAAGGGAGCTGTTTGTTTTCTAGTACTGGTTACAATGATCTATGTGGGCCTATTTAGTATTTTATATAGAATAGCCTTTCTAGAAGACAGTTTATATTTCAACTTTACCTTCACTGTATCTTGCCAGTGTTTGTTCTTCTGCATCACTTGGTCATGATATGCCTTAAATATCCTCTTGATCATTTTTATCTTCCTGTCATGATCGTTCTATAAAGAGAGAAGAAAGGTTTAGAGCATCCTGACGACTGCATGAGCTAACCATAAATCTCTGCTCCTACTACTCCTTAGGCACATTCTGTGGGATGAAATCTCAATAAACCCCTTACAGTAGAGAAATGCGGTAACTCTCAAGGACACCTATTTCTGCTATAACTGTGAACAGAAAGAATAGCTGAGATTCTTCTCTGGATCTCATAGGTGCTAAGTCACGTTTCAGCCCAATGGCAATCAACAACCAGTAAGTGGTGGTGGTTTGTTGCTAAACTAAACGGTAACAACAATGTTCTGTGTTCTGTGGACAGTTCAGTGTTCTGTGGACAGTTCTTGACTTAAAAAAAAAAAATCTTGTATATCAGTCTTGGAAAGGTTACCTCAAAAATCTAATCTAAGTAGCTTAAAATCAGAGCTTTAACAGAAGGTAACCTTAAACACAACACCAGGGTCTGCTCAGAGGCATTTTTGTTTTGATTATCTTTCCTGCTTTTTCAAAGCCTATGAGAATTTTGCAAATCACACTTTATTCAGTATTTCTCTATAATTCCCTGTAAATTAGGAAAATGATAAATTTAGTGATAGCAATGGCTCGTATTTGGGGTGGTTGGAAAAGGATCTAGGTTGTAAAAAAAATAGCAGTAAGTTCTTTCACATAGGAGTATTTCTCACTGACTACCAGGTCATGAGCACCACTGATTTTCACATTTTACATAGCACAATATCTGATTTTCATATTTCTAGTTATTAACATTTTGAACTCATTTGAAACATCTGTGAGAAAGTAGAAATAGAGATAGAAATTTACTAAGGAATAAGGCAACAATTATTATTCTAAGTATTAGTAAGAGAATCAAAACTCATATTTTCAAACTTCATTGAGTAAATGATTGAACCTCACTGTTAATTTATTGTGTATGTTTTGCACATTGTAAATTTCAGAGACTAAATATGAATAAATGTGAACATTTATCTCTCCCCATTGGAACATTATTTTTATGAAAGCAGGGATTTTGCCAGATTGGTTCTTTGCTGTATTTCTAGCATTTAGCATACTCCCTGTCCAATAGTAGTATCTAGTAAATATTAGCATAATAGGTCTAGAAATCAAGAAGATTCTGACAGAAACAAATAAAAGACTGAAAAAATTCAATTGTACTTAAACTTAATGTAGATATTATTTTATTACTGTAAATATCACGCTCTGATAAAATTAAAAGATAGTCTTGGAGCCTTGAATGTAGATATATATGAGTACTTAATACCTGGATTGTATTTCTGCTATACACAAAGAAAATGTAACTTTCAAATGTATCGTCTTGCCTTCCATATCCTCAGCATTTATCAATTCTATGCACGTGGGACAGAAATGAACATGTGGATACGAGAAATTTTGTGTGCAGAAACTCTTGCACATGTGTGTGTGTGTATAGATGTCGTCTCACCTATAGATCCACAAGATTAGCTCTGAATGGTTTTAGAATGGTCAGATACACATAATTTCATCTATGCTCTTGACCAGTAGGGGGAGCTGTCACTTGCCAGGACAACATGACTCTAGATGCAAAACTGAAATTTCTGCATTTACCTAAATAAAAACTACAGATTTTGATTGTTAAATATGCCAATAGATCAATCAGAAAAGTTAAAGCCTAATAAAGTATGATGTAATACCTATTGTGATGCGTATTATAATTTTAACAGAAAATTGGTGCTAAGGTTAGATAATAAGTTGGGTTGATGGTAAATTAACATTATGTACTACAGCGTAATAAAATGTTTATCACCATTCACCTTCTCTTCTTTTCTCATAAGCTCCATTTGCTTGGTTATTTGTTTTTGTTTATGTTGCATTTGGTGTATGTCCTTTGCCATCTACAAAATATTGGAAAAAAATAGAAAAAAAAGTAAGAGAAGAAAAGCACATGTGACTATAAATTCCTTAATACGTAACATGATTTTCTCAAGATTCACCTTAAAATTTTTCTAATCTACTATATATAGATTCGGTAGTAAACATTTATTAGACATCATCTTATTTAACTCTTAAAATTTACAATCGGTCTTATTAACCTAATTTTGCAGGTGAAGAAATCACTACTTTGAAAAAATAGGAGACTTTTCAGGATGCACTACTAATAAGTAGTTAACTTGAACAGCTGAACCTTAGTCTTTTGACGTTATTTCCCGCATAAATTCTTTTCTCCTAAATTACTTTTCCAATTAGCTGTTCACCCAATCTCCAGTACATGCCAAGTAAATGAGATCATTTCTCTTCCTCATTCTCCTGGTCAGCAGGTGAGATCAAAATCTTACTCAAATTCCATAGTAGTCACCATGTATTAAAGGCACTGATGTCATTCAAATTATTTGTTATAATAGGCAGTCTAAGAAGAGCTCACTGTTCTCTGATCTGGTCTGGCTTGCCCTACGGCAGAATGTTCTGGAAGCCTGACGTCACCAGAGGTCTTGTCCTCTGTCTGAAATATTGGCAAACATAAAGACAAAGAGTTGGCTCATTAAGAAGCTGACTAGGGAACAATAAACAAAATTTGTCCATGTATCACACAGTGGCTTTGCTAATGATATTGATTCTGCATTTAATACAATGACTATTACAATTAAAGCGCCTCATGTTTACATTTTGAGTTACGAGGAAAAAGTGTAAAGCCCAAACCTTTTATTAATTAAGATTACCATTTGTATGTGTTATTCAAATGCTAAGTTGGGTCTTATTTGTCAATATTCTTATCAAAATAGAAGGTGAGCTGCTAAATAATTCATTTAATTCTTGGAAATCGCACACAAAAAATGCATTTTAATAAAAAACATGAAACAGAAGCATAAACCTTGTTTAAATGGGGTCATTTTCCACAAGTTCTTTCGGTTTTCACATTCTTTATATGTAATTGCAAAGATTCATTATTTTGTAACAAATTTATCTTAAAAGATCCTATCCATATTGACAACTCTTATACTTTGATTTTGTTTATAATAGGTAAGATCTCAGTATAACTTTGACATGTAATTTCTAAATGAATGCCATTTGATTTTGTTCAACAACTCTTGCTTAACCTGACTTTTGTCTTGTCAGACAGGCTGGATGATCAGTTCCTCAAGGATAGTTGAGTATTGTGATAATTTTTTTGTTTATTTAAAACAGCAAAAATGCCTAATCTCTGCTCCCCCTCACACTCCCCGTAGTTGGAGTGTTGGCTTCTCCTTTGATTGGTGGTTAGTACAGAACAAGCAGGAATGCGAGACTGGGAATTGGAAGAATGAGAATCCAATCTAACAAGTTCTGTCCACAATGTTTTCAGTTTCCAGGTGAGGTCTGATGTTGATCATTCCTAAAATTCCTAAGAGTGCACAGAAACAGTGTAGTGCATTGCTTAAGAATACGAAACCCATAGCCATATAACTTGGGTTCGAATTCCATTTTCAAAACTTGCAGGACCTTGGGTAGATTGCTTAAAATCTCTGTTTGCTCCCATTTCAAACAGCACCCATTTCACAGGGTTTACAGGTAGGTATAAATGAGTTAATATGGATAAGTCTCCTAGAACTTGGCCTGATACAAAAGAAGAGCTATATTTGTACCTGCTGTTGTCATCTAAATTGACTCAAATATTTAGATCTTTGTAAAATCCTGAGCAGCTCAGGTATCATTCAACATTTGTTCTTTGAGCCTCTATTACACGCCAGGTGCTAGAATAGATTCAAGGACTATATCCATGAACTAAACAAAGATTCCTGCTTTGAATGTTTCCTCATACCAATATGCTCTAATGATAGTCTCCTCAAAATTCCAACTGTAAAAAGATAGCATTTCAAGAATTTTTGCTTTCTACTCTTTGTTACTAATATGTCTGATTGCAGAAACTGATTTATTGACACCACTAAGACTCATGCTCTTAGCCTCACTTCATACGGTTTTTACATTTAGTACAGTGCCTTACATACAAGGGGGGGTCCCCCCAAAACTCATAATTTATTTATAAAAAATTGTGTATTTATCCTTATATGTTTAAACCTCAGTCACCTTGAAAGTACTCTTCATTTAATGCAATGCACTAATCGAGATGCTCTTTCTATTGCTCCAAACAGTTTTGGAATGCGTTAATTTTGATACCTTTTATTGTGTCCTCTACAAGGGGTTGTGCTTTTGTGTACTTTACTGTACAGTACTGGATAGAGTACAGAAGTACAGTATCTTTATTTCAAGTCCAGGATGTCTGGAAGCAAGCTTAAAACAGAAGTGATGTAGCTGGTACTGCTAAGAAGTGCCAAGCGATAATGATGGAAACAAAAGTGAAAATAATTAAGAGAGTGGAGCTTACTCATGAAGACCTGAAGGAAAGCACAAATAAGTAAATGAAGAACTGAAGAGATTCACAATGTGGAAAATGTATGGCAAAGGGATTTTCTTTACTTGTTAGTTTTTTGGTTATTATTATTATTTTTTGAGTTGGAGTCTCACTCTGTTGCCCAGGTTGGAGTGCAATGGCATGCTCACAGCCACCACAGCCTCGACCTGCTGGGCTCAGGCGATCCTTCCGCCTCAACCTTGGCACTGTTAGTTTTGAGGCACAGGACCCAAACACAGAACGGTGCACAAAGACTGCAGCTGCCGTTCAGAATGCAATCCAGTGCTACTGTGTCATTGATGATGAGGGAAAAAAGCTACTACCCAGACATCTCTGAGTCATTTTTTCAAGAGGGTAGATAGAATTGAATCCAGCAAAGGAGCCAGAACCTGTGTCATCAGTGTCAGGTGTGAGTGAAACTGCCGCTTGCTCTCCATCTCCTACGACTGAGATCCTTCAGCTCTACCATCTCCTACTTCATCTCCCGTCCCAGTCCTTCTTGCCTGTTCATTCGATGCCAGCCCCTGTATGCCAGCTGTTGTACTGTACTGTACTACTGTACTTTTCAAGGTACTGTACTGTAAGTTCAAAAATGTTTTATTTTTTCCATTTTTTTAAATGTACAATTTGTGTGAAAAGTATTATAAACCGATCGCAGTATAGTACTATATAGCCGATTGTGCTAGTTGCGTACTCAGACTAACTTTATGGAACTAATGAACAAATTGGACTTATGAACACACTCTCAGAAGGGAACTCATTTGTATGTATGGAGCTTACTCTACTCTTCAAAGATCTGTTGACATTTTTGTGCATTTGTTTCTTCACAAAGCAGAAGAAAAATATATTTGCTGAACGTATTATTTCTTTCATGGGGATGTATTTACCTGGGTGATGTAAGATATGGCTAAAGCATATGGAATGTAGGGCTGCTTTGTTGGGAAGACTTTCAGCTCAACTGGCCTCTGGTTATCTGCATTAGTTATTCCCAAGTTGTTCTCACTGGTCACTGTTGACATAAAGTTAAAATAAACATTCTGGTTTTCTTAGAAGTATATGTGAAGTTAAAAAAAAATATATATATATATAAAACACAAAATATATATACAATAAGTATTTACATGACTAAATTCTAAAACATTCATAAATCACATGATCACTTTCCATTTTAGCTTTTTCTTCTTCTTGAGGATTTCTTTTTTTCTATTACACATAATTTTTATTTTGTTGTGTATAATTTTACACACATATACACACAAATATATATTTTGTCTCTATACACATAAAGAAAAAAGATAATATACTGTCACATAGTCTATGTATAAACATATTTAAACACACTTTGCATTTATAAGGGGAGAAAGAAAACAATGTAATAAAAATTAAACCAAAATAGAAAACAAGAGGAAATTATTTTTTTTAAAATCCACTTTCTTTCTTTCTTTCTTATTTATTTATTTATTTATTTATTTTAAAGATGTGAGGTACAATTCAGGGTTAGGTATGCAAACATAGATTATGCAGGTACTCTTGTTGATGAGGTGTACCCCTCCCTGCCCTAGCAGTTTCCCTCAACTGCCAATTCAACCCTCAATCCCCTGATAGTTAGTTTCTCAATACTGCCAATCCCTTCTTATACTTATAGCATTATTTGTTCCAGGTCCACTTATGAGTGAGAACACATGGTACTCTGTTCTTTGTTTCACTGAGTATGATCAACTCTAAATCCATTCAAGTTGCTGCAAAGTCCGTATGTTTGTCTTTCTTTATGGTTGCATAATATTCCATCGTGTATATGTACCATGTTTAAAAAAAATCTAGTCCAGCTTCGATGGGGTTGGTTTCACGTTTTTCGTATTGTGAATAGAGCTGCAACAAACATAGGTATGCAGATATCTTTTTTGTAGAATGATTTGAGTTCCTCCAGGTATATTCCCAATAGGGGAATTGCTGGGTCATATGGATGGTCAATTTCTAGTTCTTTCAGAAATTGCCACACTGTCTTCCAAGAGGTTTCACTAGTTTGCATTCCCACCGGCAGTGCAGAAGCATTCCTTTTTCTCTGCATCCTCAGCAGCATCTGCTGTTGTTTTGTTTTATTAACGATGGCCATTCTTACTGGGGTTAGGTGGTATCTCAATGTGGTTTTGATTTGCAGTTCTCTGATGATGAGCGAGGCTGAACACTTTTTCATGTGTCTGTTGTCTGCCTGTATATCTTCTTTTGAAAAGTGTCTATTCATGTCTTTTGTCCACTTTTTAATGGGGCTGTTGGTTTTTTTTTCCTTTCGGCGCATTTGAGTTCCTTGTAGATCCTAGATGTTAGGCCTTTGTCAGATATACAGCTGGCAAATATTTTTTTCCCATTCTGTGGGCTGTCTCCCTGCTCTCTTGATGGTTTCTTTTGCTTTACTCATTAGTTTGATGAGGTCTTACTTGTCTATCTTATTCTTAAGGTATGGGCATTTAGGGTCCTGATTAGGAATTGGTTGCCAGTTCCAATTTCCATAAGGGTGTCTCCTGCATTTTCTAAGATTCTTATAGTTTGAGGTTTTATGATTAGGTATTTGATCTATTTAGAGTTAATTTTTGTGTATGGTGATAGGTAGGTGTCCTGTTTCAATCTTCTCCATGTGATCAGCCGGTTTTCCTAGCACCATTTACTGAATAGGTTCTCCTCTCCCAAGTGGTTGTTGTTGGAGGCTTTGTCAAAGATGAGTTGATTGAGAAATTGAGGCTTTGCTTCCAGAATCTCTATCCTGTTCCATTGGTCTATATGCCTGTTCTTGTACCAATACCTGGCTGTTTAGATTACTGTAGCTTTATGGTAAAGTTTGAAGTGTGCTACCTCCTGCTTTGTTTCTTTTGTTAGGGATTGTTTTGACTATTCGCGGTCATTTATGTTTCCATATGAATTTCTATACTGTCATTTCCAGGTCTGAGAAGAATGATGCTGGTAGCTTAATTGGTATTGTGTTGAATCTATAGATTGCCTTTGGTAGGATGGACATTTTAACAATGTTGATTCTCCCTCTCCATGAGCATGGAATATTTTTCCATTTGTTTGTGTCTTCTTGGATTTCTTTGAGCAGTGTTTTGTAGTTCTCATTGTAAAGATCTTTTACTTCTCTGGTTAAGAAGATGCCGAGGTATTTTGTTTGTGTGTGTGTGTGTGTGTGTGTGGTTATTGTGAATGTGATCGTGCTTTTAATTTGGGTCTCTGCCTGCTTGTTGTTGGTGTATAGGAATGCAACTGTCTTTTGCACAATTATTTTGTACCCTGAGACTTTGCCAAAGTCCTTTATCAGTGCAAGCAGGCTTTTGACAGATTCTCTTGGATTTTCGAGGTTTAGGATCATTTCATCAGCAAAGAGAGATAACTTGACTTCCTCTTTTCCTATTTGGATAACCCTGATTTCTTTCTCTTGTCTAATTGCCCTAGCTAAGACTTCCAACACAATGTTGAAAAAGAGGGTTGAGAATGGGCAGCCTTGTCTTATTCCAGTTTTCAGGGGAAATGGTACCAGTTTCTGTCCATTTAGCAATATGTTAGCTGTGGGTTTACTATAAATGGCACTTACTATTTTTAGGTATGTTCCTTCTATACCTAGGTGTTTAAGGGTTTTTATCAAGAAGAGATGCTAGATTTATTCAAAAACTTTTTCTGCATCTAATGAGATAATCATGTGGTTCTTGTTTTTTACAACTGTTGGTATATTTAATTATGGTCTTGTGAATGTTGAACCAGCCCTGCATCCTGGGGATGAAGCCGGCTTGGTCATATTGGATGAGTTTTTAGATGTGTTTTTGGATCCAATTTGCTAAAATCTTGTTGAGGATTTTTGCATGTATGATCATAAGGGATATTGGCCTGTAGTTCTTTTTTTTGTTGGATCTTTACCCAGTTTGGGTATCAGTGTGATGTTAGCTTCGTAACATCACACTGATTTGGGGAGAATCCATCTTTCTCAATCGCCTGGAATACTTTCGATAGGATTGGTATGAGCTCCTCCTTGTACGTTTTATAGAATTCTGCTGGAAAGCCATCTAGTTCAGGGTTTTTTTTTTTTGTAGGTAGTTTATATGATAGAGTCAATTTCCTGGGTTGTTATTGGTCTATTTAGTGTCTCAATGTCTTCTTGTTTCAACCTGGGGAGGTTGTGAGATGTCAGACAGTCCTCCATTTCATTTCGTTATCAAGTTTGTTTCCATATAGGTGTACATAGTAATATCTGATAATCTTTTGTATTTTTTTTTTTTTTTTTTAATTTGAGTTGGAGTCTCACTCTGTCGCCCAGACTGGAGTGCAGTAGCCGCTTCTGGCCACTGCAGCCTCGACCTGCTGGGCTCCGGCGATCCTTCCTCCTCAGCCTTCCAGTAGCTGGAACTACAGGCGCGCGCTACTATGCCCAGCTGATTTTTGATTTATTGTAGAGATGAGGTCTCACCAAGTTGCCCAGGCGGGTCTCGAACCTGCGGGCTCAGGCAATCCGCTCACCTCAGCCTCCCAAGGCATGGGATTACAGGCTGAGCCACCGAGCCCGGCTCTTTTGTATTTCTTTGGGATCAGTTGTGATTTGATCTTTTGTATTTCTGATTGTGTTTATTTGGGCTTTTTCTCTTTTTCTTGCTCATTCTGGCTACGGGTCTATCACTCTTGTTAATTATTTCAAAGAACTACCTTTTTGTTTCGTTGATATTTTCTACGATTTTTTTGTCTTCTATGTCCTGTATTTGGGCTCTTATTTTGGTGACTTGGATTCTTCTGCTAAAGTTGGGGTTTTGGTGGTCTTCTCTTTACAGCTCCTTTAGGTGATTTGTTAAGCTCTCACCTTGTGATCTTTCCATTTTCTTGATGTGTGCTCGTAGAGATATAAATTCCCCTCTTAGAACTGATTTTATGGCATTGCAGAGGTTTTGGTAAAATGTTTCTTCATTTTCATTTGTTTCCAGGAATCTTTTATTTTCTGCTTTGATTTCAGCATTGGCCCAGTAGTTGTTTAGCATCATGCTGTTTAGTGTCCATGTCTTTGTGGGCTTTGGGGAAATGTTGTTGGTATTGATATTTGTTTTTATTCCATTGTGGTCTTCGAAGGTGCTTGGCAATATTTCAACCATATGGAATTTGTTTATGCTTGATTCATGGCCAAGGATGTGATTGATCTTGGAGTA
>CAUYQG010203054.1:0-16982 GCA_963574415.1 Tarsius wallacei | reverse complement strand
TAATTTTTTTTTTTTTTCTGATTTATTGTAGAGATGAGGTCTCGCTTGCCCAGGCGGGTCTCGAACCCGCGGGCTCAGGCAATCCACTCACCTCAGCCTCCCAAAGGCGCAGGATTACAGGCTGAGCCACCAAGCCCGGCTCAAAAATTTTTTTTATTATAAAGATGTGGAGTACAATTCAGGGCTAGGTATATAAACACTGATAATGCAGATACCCTTGTTGACGAGGTATGCCCCTCCCTCCCCTAGCAATTTCCCTCAGCTGCCAATCCTAGTTATTTTCTAATGGCAGGGACAAAAGATTTCCCTTTGGAAGTGGGGTATGAAGTCAAGAGTGATCTCTGGGACCTAAGCAATTGAAATGATGATACTGATAGTAGCTGCTGGGGAAGACTGAGTGGAGCTAGTAGGGGAAAGGGAGAGGGTAACAGATTAGCATGTATCCGCCTAAACTGGAAATTAGGCAGCACACGAATCTTACAGCCAAGAGACTTGATAAGAGAACAAAGGAGTGCAGGAAGACTAAGTCCCCTAGTAGTGCCCCCAATTTAAAAAGTTAGGGAAGAGAAACAGCAAAAGGGACTAAGGTGGCTGTGTAAGGAATAAATGTAAATGACTCCCTGTTTTAACTTTTTCCACTAAGGGATCTATCTAGTCTTGGTCAAATGTGATGAGTGAGCTTGTTCCATCCTTAATATGTAAAGCAGAGAACACAATTGCTAAAAGACAATTACTTCAGATAAATTACTGTGCAGGTATGCTGAAACAGGCATGAGTTCAGCTATTTACCTTTCTCCCCCTTACTAGTCAGATGATTTAGTAAGTCAAGGACAATAAAATGCCATACAAGTTTATAGGTAGGAAGGTAGGCAGCCTCTCAGTGTTGCAGACACACATGGCATGTTTATAAGCAATGTGAACCACAAAAGAGCTCACACACACTGATACACTTGGGGTAGAATGGCAGCCAGTATTCCTGGATCCATTCCTGAATTGTATAAAAATGACTTCAATAAACAAGTGCTTACAATAGATAACCTGAGGTATACTATTAACTGAAAAGCCAGCCATCACTAAATTTCTTCAATAACTCTTAGCTACAATCTTCATATTCTGCAAATCACTTTCTACTCAATTGTGCTCTTAGAATAAGTTCAATGCTTAGATTCTTGCATTTTGGGCTAAGGGAATAAAGAACCGAAGTGGTACACAGAGCTCAAGTTTATACTGTACTAGGATGGGGTCCCATTTCTAGACCCAGTGTCAACATTTTCCACAAATATTATACCCATCTACCTTCTAACAAGAAAATTGGTGAAAACATTTTCATGTAATATGGGATGACAATTAAGTTCACGAACTTGCCACCAACTGCCCACATTTGCAGCACTATAAAAACAACTCGGTGAGGTTTTGCAACCTTGGTCTGTCTCACAGCTGTGTTCGTCTCAACATGTGATGGTGTCTTGCTGAGTGGCATTCACTACTGTTTTTGCAAGCTTTCCCATGCCATAGCAAGAATGTCAGAGCTTGAATTAGAGCAGCAAACAATGTTAAATTTCTTGTTAAACTTGGCAATAGTGCAATCAGGGATGTTAGTCCAAGTTTATGGTGATCATGCCATGAAAATGTCAATGTACAAATGGATTAAACGTTTTTCTGAGGGGAGACAAAGTATTACTGATGAAGAGAGGTCAGGATGGCTAGTAGAGCTGAACTGACTAAAACATCGCAAAATTTTGTCAAATTGTGCATCAAAATCATCGGCTGTGAGAGGAACAGCAGATCAAATAAACATCGATAGAGAAACAGAAAAATCTTGGCATGAGAAGTGTGCACAAAAATGGTCCCGAAGGAGCCAGCTCAACAGTACTGTCTGTGAGGGAGTTTTTAGTCAGTTTAAAAAAAAAGGAAAAACAAAAACAAAAAAACTACTGGAACACCCTCCCCACTTACCTTATCTGGCCCCCAGTGACTTTCTTCTTTACCCAAAGATAAAGAAAATATTGAAAGAGAAACATGTGGATGACATTCAGGACATCAAGAATAATACAGCAATAGCTCTGATGGCCATTCCAGAAAGAGTTCCAAAATTGCTTTGACAGGTGAACTAGGCACTGGCATCAGTGCATAGCTTCCCAAGGGGAGTACTTTGAAGGCGACTGTAGTAATATTCAGCACTGAGGTATGTAGCACTTTTTCTAGGATGAGTTCACGAACTCAGTTGTCATACCTTCATATATCGCTAAAACCTTACAGTTCTGGTAAAGCTTAAGTTTATGGTAGTGGGGGCTTAGTCTGACAACATTCAGCAAATAAGTATTTGGAATCATAAACCCTTCTAACTCATACTATTTTGCTAGTCATAACCCTTTTGTAGAGCCCACTGCCTCCTCTGCAAAACGGTGATTAAGAAAACAAATGAGGACTGGGCTCAGTGGTTCAGCCTGTAATCCCAGCACTTTGGGAGGCCGAAGAAAGTGCATTGCCTGAGCCCACGGGTTTGAGACCAGCCTGGCAATTTGGCGAGACTTCGTCTCTACAATAAATTTTTTAAAAAAAAAAGCCGGGCATGGTAGTGCGCATCTGTAGTTCTGGCTACTCAGAAAGCTGAGGCAGAAGGATTGCTGGAGCCCAGAAGGTCGACACTGGGGTGGCCGTAAACCTGGGCGAAGGAGTGAGACTTCAACTCAAAAATTAAAAACAAAAAGAAAACAAATGAGGCAATAGGTACAACAGGTACACTGGGAGATGCTGATGGCAATCTCTCAAAATACAAACAAAAAAACCAACATGGAGAGCATAGGTGACTGTGTTCTGCAGCTGGGTTGACAACCACTAAACTGCAAGTAATGAAGACAACTACTCCTTCCTCATCGCTCTACCTTCTACTGGGGTATGAATGTGTTACTACATGGCCTGCCACCACAAAAATGGAGACTAACCTTAGACAGACTCACCAAATTCTGCCAGTCCCACAGATTAACATTGCTATTTTAAAGCATGCCCATACCACAATGCCTTCAATTTTGATTTCAAAGTAAATAAAAGTCACTAAATGACATCATATTCCACCTCCTACCTACAGTTTACAAACTTTCACTTATTTTTATCTATCCACATCTTCTGTCCTGAGAGGAAGGGGTTTGTCTCATTCATCTATTTTTTTTAAACCAAGTTTATCTGCAGCCAAGAAGCTTTTTGAAATGATTTTAAGAATTTTACAGTTAAAGCCCCCAAAGGACACACACAAGAGTTTCAATTAATTCAACACAAATGACTATAAATGAATGTAAACATATACCAAAGAGTAATAGGGAACTTACCACCTGAACCACAATTTTAATGGAGGTATGGAAAGAGATTCCAGTGATGGTACATTATTTATCTTATGATTATTTCAGTTGTTTAGTATTGTTACCTTAACATTCTCTGAAGTCTACAGGTAAGAAATCTGGGGTCTGATATAATTGCCTAGCACACAAGTATTTATTGAAATCATAAATCTATTACTGTTTCTTTTTGTTGTTGTTTTGGGTTTTTTTTTGAGTTGGCGTCTCACTCTGTCGCCCAGACTGGAGTGCAGTGGCCGCTCCCGGCCACTGCAGCCTCGATCTACTGGGTTCCAGCGATCCTTCTGCCTCAGCCTTCCAAGTAGCTGGAACTACAGGCACACGCTACCACACCCGGCTAGTTTTTGATTTTTTGTAGAGATGAGGTCTCACCAAGTTGCCCAGGCAGGTCTCGAACCTGCGGGCTCAGGCAATCCACTCACCTCAGCCTCCCAAAGCGCTGGATTACAGGCTGAGCCACCAAGCCTGGCTTGTTACTGTTTCAAAAGTACCCTATGTTTCCAAGTTAATGTGTAATAATTTTGCTACAAACATTTTTACCTGATTGAAGTCTGTAAGGTTACTAATCTCCTAAAACTGGACAAGTGTTACCGAGTATAAATTTTAACAACAAAACAGCCTAGAATCTGGTCAGGCTCCTTAATCCTAATTTTAGCCATATATACCAGCTGCTTTAAAGAGCATCATAATGCCATCACAGAATAACTGCTATCTAGATGGCTGGCTTAAAGACAAAATGAGACATATGATATTCCCATTTCTGTTATACTGCATATTGCCAATATATAATTCAAATCACACACTATGACTACCAAATTACAAATCAAACAAAAGGACAAACTGCAGTTTTATCAAAACTTTGTTTTATTTTCAATACAAGATAAATACCATGCTTGTTACTAGTGCAGTTTAAGGCCAACAATGGCCATATAGCAAACTGCTGAACAGTCACCTAAATGCTAGAGAAAAAAAAGACAAACATTAAACAGAAAATTGCAGTTACAAACATTTTAATAAAATGGAATGAGCTTTTTAATAGAAGCTAATATGGAAGTCTAGTTCTCATGGACATAAAAAAAAAATGTCTATTTGATCCAATATCACCTTACCTTTTGCACAGAAATCTTATTGTGAAGTCACCATAGAGTGAATAGCTAAAATTTTAGGACTTTCTTTGGCCTTCTGATATTAAACAAATTATTTACAAACTGCAATTCAGTAATTCATGGATACTGGTAATATGATACAATTTTTTTGTTAAGGGCTTTCCATTAAAAATTGTAAAACAACTTTGTAAGGCTGTACAGGGCTGTAAACTACTTTGCTAATATACTATGTGATGCAGAGGAAGAAGGAATAATAAAGACCTTTTTTAAGGCTAACGTCATCAATGCTATAGATGCATTCCCTAGAATACATTATGATTTACCCCAAAGGATCCTTTCCCATTAAATACCACCTGAGTACTACAATTCTCAAAGTAAAAAAAATAAACAAACATGAATTCATCATTGTATTTAAAAAAAATTTAACTTACATAATGCCAAGTGTTACGCAGTAACAGGGCGACAAAAACACACCTTCAAAATGAAATGTTTTACTAAATGCAGGGTCTGTCCAATTATGAAATTAATGCAAAACATTTACACCCATGGCAGAGTTTTAGGACACTCCCACATGAAAAACTCTTGGTAGTATTTACTATCCACAGATACCATTTCAAGATTTGTGTGACTTCAATTAAATTCAACCTAATACTTAAAAGATCCCCCATTACAATGTTAATTAATATAGTGGGAAGCCTTTTAAAAACATTAAAATCTGTCTGCATATAACCAAGTATTTATATGTCCCATACAAAAATCATACTAGCTGTATACTCAATGAATGCCAACAACCTGAAATTTCTAAAAAACATTGGTTAAGACAAACCAAAATCGATCTGAACAGGATACAATTGCCTGAATATTTAGAATATTCGTAAAAATCCATATTGCTTCTTTCTAATGCCAAGAAAGAAGAGTATAAGAACTTTCTCTCAGAAGCCTGGACATTTTAACATTTTTTCTCTTTCAACTTCAATGAAACTTTAATCCTAAATCTTAATCTCTCTAAATCAAAAATCTCACATTACAAAAACAAGGAATGCCATATGTAAGGCCACATCTTAATAAATTTATAATTTTTGGTTGAAGATTTATTGAAAAATTAGTCTAAGGCTTCTAAGAGTCAAGTTGCTAAAAAATAAATACATCAGTGTTTAAACTGAAGGTTAATGTTTAAAACACACACAGACACACTGTAAGAACAGAAAAATAGAATGCTTTGCTACAAAAATCCCACTTAATATATCTTAGCACAAAAATGTCTAATATGTACAATGAACAAGCGTGCATTTAAGTACATACAACTAGGGGAAACATTTACAGAGGGTTATGGGATGGATGCAAATGAACTTAATGAAAAGAATTAAAAAGCAGTTATCTGCAAAACAATGAGAATCTCACTATTATATTGTCAAAACATAAACTTCCTCTTAAAATAACTTAGGTTGAAGCTTAAAACACAAAATTGGAGTCATTTTATAAGATACAGAAAATGTAATGATCATTCAGATATGAAAACCAAAATGTCAAGAGTACTCTAACAGAAAAGTCTTGTAGTAACATCTCATTGTATAAAACAGTATGTATTTAGATTATTGGCACATTTAAATACATAAGGGAAAGAGAAAGTCTTTACCCTTTCAACAATTTCCCCCTTTCACTATAAAATATTATACAACATTCATTAAAACTTCCATGTTTATTTTAAGAACTGACCTGAAACTAGTAAAAAAATAAAGCAATATTCTCCACAGGAGAATTAAATGAAAATAATATCTTAAGCTACAAGTTATCTGTGAACTCCAAATTGTAGTTAACTGCTTAAGAACATTCTAGGAAAAAGGGCCACTGAATGGACTATAAACTATGATCAAAAGCCACTGCAACTCACTCCAAATCTTGCTTATGAAAGTTGACAAAATAAACACCTGCAAATTTACACTAAAATATGCTTTCCACACATAATTCCTTTAAGCAAGAGTAGCACTTTCAATTCAAAGTGGTGCTTCAGAAGCAATACCACTCAGGTGCTATATCACTCATCTATAACTTGACTACTGGCTGAAAGGAATGTGACTGTATAGCACTAATAAATGCTATGGTTTAAGACTCAAATCATGTTTGTTCTCATATCCACCGTAGTTACTAATTAAGGGGAAAAAATAAAAAGGTCTCTGAGACACTCTTTTTTGGTGTCTGTGCAAGGATTTCTCTCTTTGGATTTTTTTTTTTACACATTAAAAAGTTTTCAAATAACATCAGCCCATTAACAAGAGAAGGGAGGTATGAAGAAAAAAGAAGGTTTGCAATTCTCACCTTTACTGCTATACATTCATGTGTTATCAGGTAAAGAAAGACTTTGTAAGATTCAAATAATCTATTTGGTCAAACCAAAAAGTTGATTTCCATCTGACAACACTTAAAATAATGGACTAGCAGCAAACACATATAGTACACTCACACTGTCTGCAACAAAAGTCATGTAATGAGATCAGCCAAGCAGGGAGAAGAGTGATATAAAGAAGCAATTAAAGGGTTCCACTGATAAAAAAAATGAAAAAGTAAATAAAGGATTTAATTAGTACAAAATTTCCAGTTTCAAGTTCAAGTGCAGTTAATTTTTAAATTGTTCAGAGAAAATTTTACTCTCATGAACATTTTACTTACCTTTTAATCTTACTATTAACTAATTTCCCTTGTAAAATATTTATGTCCATATTTCTTCCCATTAGAACATTGTAATTAAAATATTTTAAACATCTAAGAAATAACAAACACTAACAATATACAGAAAACAGAAATCAATTTTGAAACAACTCTCAAATAATGTTAGAAAGGCAACTGCATTTTCAACAAGATAAAACACTTAAAAAATCATTTATGAGAGCAAACAGTTCTGATAAACACCAATGATCCCATGCAGATACTCCAAACACAAAATATTTTAAAATAAAATGGCAATAGTATGGATAGTTTGAAACAGCTAATTTTGTGAGAAGTACTTTGATAGCAGACACAACAAAACCGAAGAACAGCAGTGGAAATCTCTGAAGGGCTTCTACAGTTGCATATAACATAATATCTAGGGTACTTAAATATCTGAAGCATTGTCCTAAAATTTGGCTAAACTTTAAAAACCAATGTGTATTATCCTAAGATCTCTCAAAGATAATCAAATCTTTAAAATACATTAACTAACTTGCTCAAGAATTTTAACTCAAATTTCTAAAGTAGTGATTCAGAATTACCTTCCTATAAAAACATCTAATTGAGTCGACATTCTGTCTCTGCCAATTTTGCAATTAAGAACACATGCTAGCCAGCTGCTTTAATGTGGGCCTGTATATAAGGCAAGTTTGAAAAAAATATTTGATTAAATAACTATAGCCATGAATCAACAAGTTGCACGAATATACACAGAATTCCGTAAACTGTGCAGACAGGGTATACCTCTAATCAATCTCTCATGACATATACTGGAGAATACAACCCAATGTTTATAAACATCACATCCTTCAAAAATCTATACCAATCAGAAAAGAAAACTAAGGCTCTCTTTACTCACAATGATCTGCTGCATGGCTGTATTTACATTGCCCATGGCTTAAAAAATAACCATAAGCACCACCAATAAAAAACAGCAAATAACTGCAGCATCAAACCAGAATTGTCAAAATATTTCTTTGATGTCAGCAGTTCACAATTGTTTAGTACATCTGTGTTGTAATTAAGCTGCATTACATAGCAAATATGTACGGGTTTTACTAAAATGTTAAAACCTCAAATATTTTTTTGACCCTTAACACATTGACTGGATTGCTATGTCTCAAATTTCAGTTTTTTACAAGTTTACATACCATTAAGCAAAGTCACAAGCTAACTAGGTAAAAACAGCTAGAAAAGCAGGATATAGAAATATTAAATATCCATGTAATCACCTATTCTAATATCAAAATCAAGGGCAAGAGACACTTAATTAGTATGTTTAATTCACTGAACGCAAGATTAGATGCATATCCAAAAATTCTATTGCAATGCTTTTTTAAAGGACAATAAAAATGTTGTCATAGTAACATTATCTTTAGATATTGCTGAACACAAGACTTTCCCTGAGGTGTAAACATCAAATAACTTGAACAGCTTTACACATCAGCCCCATTAAACAGTTTATTACAACACTACATCTATTGTAATCAAAGTGGTGCTGTTTACAGACATTATCATATGAACATTTTTAACAAGAACAAACTACTATAAAAACAAGCATTTACTTGACTTTTCCAATTGCTTGCACATTATAATAGCCAAATGTATATAACCAGTAATAAAGTTGCAAAAGCTATAACTTTTTAAATCACACAGGTTTCCTTCAAATAAAACAGTTAAGCAACATAAAAAATAAAAGTAGAGCTACTGGTTACCATTTATGCAGATTTGCTTTATTCAGATCTATTCCTGTTCATTTTATCCATGAATCCTTACAGGTTCAGTTCAATCACAAGAAGTAAACTGCTGGACAAGCGTCATTTTTCCCCCATGAAGACTGTTTTTGTCTTGGAAGGTGATCCTCTTCCTTCAGCTGTAATGTGTCAAAATTTGTGATGTAGATTTTGCTATTCCCCAAAATACACAGAAAAACGCTGGCTTAACTATACATACACAAGTCGTGCATCTACTTCACTGTCATGTATTCTAACACAAAATAAGAATTAACTGAAACAGTAGCTGCCTCTGTGTTGGAGAAATGTTCTCAATTTATCTGACGATTAAAACTGAGACATTCTGATTTCATTCTTCTCAGAAAATCTTCTTATTGCCTTATAAATTTAATGACTGAAACTGAAATGAAAACATAGCAGCTACTGTTTCTGTGATAATGGAAACATTAAGTCATTTTCTAAAATATGTAAACTACAAAAATAGATGGAAAATGCTTGGATGATTTTTAATGTAAATATTTTTCATTTATCCACATATCAATCCTCTATTAAGTCATTTAACAATTAAAGCTGAACTAGTTATAAAATGCAATAAATTATTTTACAAATTAATTGTTACTTCTTTTGACAGCATACAAGAATTTCTGCAATTTTTATAAATCAAATGGTGCTTCATGTTACAAACTTATAGATTGTATAAATAGATATCTCAATATGGACATTTAAATTAATGACATCCACATACAAATCTTTAGACATAATACAAATTTAAAACATTTACTTTCACTCTATTGTAGCTATACCAAAATATCTAATGTATATAAACTAACCACGAACAAGCTAAATGGAAATCTACAATGATAAATTTCATTGAAAACTCACATAAAAGAAAAAAAAATAAAATTTATCAACTAAAATTTAAAAAATACATGTATATGCAAACTTCAAATAGAGGTTCACAAGAAACATTCAATTAACTTGGATATAAGTAATCACTGAAACATCAGATTATTTAAAATATAAATTCCAAGACAGCACCTCAATAATAAAGTGACTGAAGAGTCAAAAGGGCACAATGTTTAGTGATATTTTGCCATAAAAATTGAAAAATACTTTTTGCTCTACAATCAAGAGTTACTTCTGTCACAACTATAAATTGTTATCTTTTATGTTCTTTCTTCTTCAACTAGGTTGTAAGAATCTTAAGAGTATCAGTATACATACACATTCACACTGCCTAGCAGTAAAACCCTAACAATTTTAAAACTGGAAAAAAAAAAGCAAAAAACAAAAAACCAGATGTTATAATCCTGGACTTTCTCATCTAGGTTGTTTCTGTATGCCTGTACTTTTCAGAGACACTTCTGCCATTTCTAATGTTACCTTTTATTGTACCTTCATCTTATGATATGATGATGAAGCTATTTAGAGAAACTATTTAATGGAAAAAAACTTACAATGGTAGCTTTCAAATGTTTTATTTTTACTTTTGCAATGCACTTTTAAGAAACTGGCAAAGTATTAAAGAAAGACAAGGCATATGTTTCAATCTGAAAAAAAGAATTACTGGGAAATTAATAAATCTTACTGCAAAAGAATGCTATCTTCCTAATTTTTTTGTTGTGATGGAAGGATAAAGAAGATCAGATCATTTAGAGGGAGCAAAACAAAAATATTCAACCCTTCCATAAAGCATATCGCATATACTGCAACTTTATATTATCATTCCAGTGGAGAATTATACTACTTTTTATTTAGAGAATCTTTTTTGTCAAATTACAATACATGTCTTTATCCAGGACAAATGCACTCATCTTTTGCTTGATATACTTCATAGTTATATCTTGACTATTGACAAATCTCTAATTTTCACCATACAGACATAAAACCTCAGGGATAGTCTGGCAGTTTTTATTTCTATTTCTAAACACTTTACATTTATCCACTTGGAAATACAAATTTTACAATCTCAAACGGAAGCAAATTTGAAGGCAATACAACCCATTTCCAATAATCCAATTCCATTATCAGTCTCAAATGCCTGAGTAGACAACTACATAAACAAAGATATCAAAAAGAATTAAGTGACAATACATTCAATGCCCATGTTTTCAGAATACCATTTGGTGAAATCTGTAACGTCAAAGCTACATAATTACTTGCTTTAGCTATCAGCTATAAAAGGAAAACCTATGTAAACAGCTGTTGAAACAACTAAGAAATGGAATCTATAGCTTTTTAATAAACTCTATAAGCTAAAGTGAGCAGTAAAATTTTAATACACAGAGAAGTATCTGCATTTTGAGATAATGTAAGATCAAGCCATTATTAACTCAAATTATGAGTGTATCTGTTAGAATCTTATCTATATAAATTTATTAGCATTAGTATTTTAAACTCATGGTAAGTTCACTTTTTAAGTAAAAAATTCGCATATATATTTGATAGGGCTCTTTTATAGATTTTCATATTAATATATTGAATTAAAAGGCTTCTCATAATTTTAGAGCAGTATTAAGTCAATAATAAAATTTTTCTCTATCTAAAAATTTCTCCTTAATGAGAGAAATGGCAATGAGGTGGGCAAGAGAAATAAGTATCTACATACAAGTTAACTCTTTAAAATCAAAAGTCCTTCTTGTGTTGGCTAGAACACATTACACAAAAAACAATTCTGGTTATTGTAGATGCTTACAAAAAGTTCCTTGCTAACCAAAACCATTTCATATTTTCATCTTTCTACTTCTGGACATAGTACTTACCTCATTTTAACTAAAGCATTTTATTACTCTATAAAAATATACACAAGTGTTGCTTTAGGCAGTCCACTAAATAGTAGAAATAAACTTCATCACAAAGAAAAATGAGCTTTGCCCCAAAAATATTCACAAAATGAACATTCCAAAAAAAAGCTGTTTGTTATTTAGAATTCACTGTGAGAGTTAAAACATGCTACCACAGAAGGCAAAGTCATAAATGGCACCCTTGTCCCTTTTTGGTTATTAGGTTTTTTAATAAACAATGCTAACATTATTCAAACAATCTAATTTACAAACTGAAACAATGGTAATAAATTTAACACTGAGATGAGGGTGAGAGAGCAAGGTGACTCACATTAGCATTGAAGTTTTTTTTTAACAGGGAACATAAATCATTTGTAAACAAAACTATTCTTAAACCACCGTGAGCAAAACACACTATATGTTCATTGAAGGGACTGCTTTCAATTGAGATAGCTGTGTAGTCAGACAAGTTTTGTAAACAATACCCAAAGCAAGAAAAATTAGGGCTAAAGAAATGAGAGCTAGCATAACCAAATGAAGAGGAGCAATTAGAATACAAGGGAAAACACAAGGAAACAGAAATAGGACTGGAAGTTACTAGGCAGGCATCACATGGCCTAGGAGTTGCAGAAACAATTTTTAAATCTGATTACAACCATTATCACTTACCACATAATTAACATAATGCAATTTTCACATAAGACTCAAAGTAACACTCACTCTTAGGATGAAACATCTTAACATGTAAAAAAAAAAAAAGCTTTTCATTCTTTTAGCACTTTTGGTTTTTCCCAAATTAATACAAAGCTGTAAGCTGAATAACCAATGCAAAGCATTCTAAGATAATATTTATGGTAGGGAAAAAAAAGTAATCACACAGCAAAGGAAAGTACAGTTATTTAATCCAGATTCCATAAACAATTCTTTAAAATTATCAAAGAAATGGAAAATGATTAAAAAATATATAAAATCTCATAAGCTTGGGAGATAAAAAGACTGAAAGAGTATTTTAAAAAATAATTTGGTTTCTGTACACAAAGAAAAACTGAACTGCTAACACAAATTTCCTGAGTAAGGCTATTCCAAACAAGTAACAAAAGAAATGTAACCTAAAATAATTCAACTATGAAAGTAAAATTATTTCTGTAAGAAGTGTGCAATCTTAAAGCACTTAACTACTTTTATTTTGCTCAGAGTGGTCTGAGAATAAAGGCAGAAATTACATAATATGAAGTACAATGTATTTACATACTGATATTTACAATATTGGTATTTTCCCAATAAAATATTACCTATTTGAACTTAGATACTGAATGCTTTTAGAAAAACCAATACATTTTAAAATGAGAAAATGCAATTAACATTACCAACAGTTTGAACACAAAAAAAATCAAGATGGGACAGACATTAACGCTTGCCAGTGTCAAGTTTCCAGTTAAATTAAGAACTTGCCCTTTTAGCCATTCATCATCACATCATCATTAGTATTTATCTGTATACAGGCTTACTACTGACATTCACTTTGGCTTTCAAGTTATTCCACCTAGTCCATTTAAGACTTACATGAAAGCTCAAAAGGACTCATATTTTAAAACTTCTAAACAGGCCAACAACAGACCTTATTATGATGATGATAAAATTTGCAGATAGTTTTTTATTTGTTTAAAAAAAGACTTTCACTTGAATATATATTTACTCCCAGCCCCTACCCCTTTTTTCATGTCTACATCCACAAAAAATACCATTTGGTGTATCAAAGGTACAATAATCCAGGATATCAAGTTTTTCGCTGGGAATGCTTATGTAAAATTTTGCTTGGATGAAGGCACATACAATATTACAACTCAATTCTGATTAATGTACAAACAAAACATGGAAATTCTGGTATGATACATCAGTGATTAAGAAAAAATGTCAACAACAGTTTGCACGTTAGGAATTCATAGTTAATGTCTGAATGTAATGAAACTCAAGTCATGATATAATTAGGTGTACCCATTAGTAGAAAATTATGGTAGTTAATTCAAATACTTTAAGATTAACAATAAACGTTTCAGGAGTTTGCTTGTGACTATGCTAGTTTTATTAAACTCAGTAAGAAAACTGTCATTAACTTTTAGATTAAATTGGTTTAGAGGCCCCTTGAGGGGCTCATCCAATTTTGGAGATGACTAAAAGTGTAATCAAGTTTCATTATCATGTCTTCACTAACAAGAAGCTTGCTGATAAGTTCCAAAGTCTAAAAACTATAATTTGCAGAACCTGTACCTTTCTATAATTGCTATGACTGATACAGTTAACCATTTCAACTAATAGCCTGATCACAATCCACCTTAGGCAACTAATGAACATTGATAATTTTTTTCATTAAGATGGGATCAGATGTATTTAACTCAGGGGGTGGGGGAAGAAGTACTACATCTTTAAAATTTAATGTTTGATTTACATGATACAACATTTAATTCTTACATCCAAAAGCTGTATCAACTTCAATAAACTTAATTTTAAAAGGAAAGCTGTTTTGTCTCATATTAAAGGAGTGTTTTGACACTTATTGATATTAAATTTTATAATATAATACATGGAGAACTACACAAAAATTAGTTTTAATATTCAACTGCATATTCAAAATGTGAAGTATTAAAATCAGCCTTTTCACTTAAAAAGCCCTTGAAACTGCAAATAGCGTACGAGTTTATTTGTGACCATAAATATAAGACCTACATGCTTATTTTCTAAATAGTATTACTCAAAAGGATCTTATTTGCTAAAGTATATCTGTTATGTTTAAAGAAACAGCTATTCTTTCACAGAATTAAATATACTTGGTAAAGTCTGTTATTTTGCCCATAACAATTTAAATACTAACGAGTACCATGACTGATTTTTTCCAATAAGCTTCCTATGACTACTGAAAATAATCACATAAAGAGTATTTACCTATAAGGGGTTTGTTTTAGCCTAATTTAATTTGGGTATGCCAACCAACATATAAAGAAAAAATATGTTTACAGAATAACGTTTGTGTGACATGCACAACCCTTTTAGTGCCTTCCCTCCAACTCTTCACATGAGCAACTGCTGTTCACAAATATAAAAATAAAATTACATGTGAAAATGAAGCATAAACAGACAACCCTTCCCACTTTATGAAAAATGTACACAAGAAAGTTTTTAAAGTACAGAAAAAAAAGACAACGATTATGGTTTATGAGTGAAACATCAAAGAAAATTACTTCAACGTTATTCTAACCTGAAGTGTATGGCTTGATATTATTTAAATTTTTTAGATATGAAGTATCCTTGACCTGTTTTAATTGAGTAACTTTTTAATCTATGCAAATTAAAGGGTACTGTTTCTTTTAAAAACCAGATATCAGGAAAACAGTGTCTTTTCTATAAAGTGTTTTTTAAGGAAAAAGGCTCTTTCAATGCTGAGAAAACATCCTCCTGTATTATAAACTATTATAGTGTTAGATTTTCTTAAAATTTTTTAGGGATAAATGAAATTATTTCAAGAACAGAAACTTTCGATTTATTTACTTTTAAAAACAACCAAGCACATTATATGAAATAACTCCCTGTATTTTATTTTTAAATCACATGCAAACTACATATGTGATTACAAGCACCCCAATTTTTAGATTTTAGAAGTACATAATGAGTCCTCTTGATTATCTCCTTGCTTTGTTAAGACCATTAACTATTTGAAACCTAAACGTGGTAGCTCAGCAATACAATATTCAAGGATAAAGCGGCAAAATTTTTACGTGTCATTACTTACCTGTTATTTGTCTCAGACATTTCCAGGACATTAAATTCAGAACAAGCAGTTGGATCATTTAAAATGTAAGTATATGCTGTACAAACAACAGCCTTGCAGTTATAATTACTGCCAATAACATAGACGCTAAGTGTAACAGGAACAAGGAGTACCCACCTTCTAACGATGACGATACTCGCGCTCTCGGTCACGTTCTCGGTCACGGTCTCGGTCACGATCCCGGTGTCTCTCTCGTTCTCTGCTTCTCTCTCTGTAATAATCATCATGACGATCTCTACTACGGGATTTATGACGCCGACTCTTTTCTCGTGATCTACTATGGTCCCTCTCTCTTGATCGTTCACGTCTTCTAAAAGAAATTACTGGATTAATGCTCTCCATAATTAGACAGCTTTAAAAAATACTCAATATTGTGGTGTTTTAAAAATCTAAGAAGGCAAAAAATCCTCTGTAAATCCAGTTTAGACATACTATCCTGACCTGCGAATAATGATATACTAACTCAATAAGCATGAACCAGAAATTTCATTTTTAAAAACATTCACCAAAAAATTGACACCATGGTAATACATCATGTCTATTTAAACCAGTAGCCTAAAACAGACACATGGTATTTACTTAATAAACAGAAAAGTTTCAAAGCACTTGCATTTCAAGCTAAAGGACATCTAGAATACAGTTTTATAGACATAAAACTCATAAAATTACAGCATACAATTGGCTAAAATACATAAAAAATGACCAGCTATTAACACAGGCTACCAAACCTATGTATTATATATTAATTTTACATTTCTACTTAACCAAAATATGGTTCATCAGGAGCACCGAATTAAGAAACTTCCTAATATATACTTATGTTTGGAGGAGGAGAGAAGGCAGAAGAGAACCCTAATTAATTATATAATCGTATTTAATAAGTAGAAATGAACTGCCTTTATAAAAAACGAAATTTAGCCTAAGTTTACTACTGCCTAAAAGACTTATAGAAATTCTGCTAAATTCACAATAAGGAAATAACAATTGCCTATTAGTTAAAATAAGGATGTTTTAATCTTGTATTTCTATACCAGACAGCTAAGTCTTAGTAGGCTAGGCGTAGCAAATATTAATAGGTGCTAAGCTTGATCAAGACAGAAATTATCAGTCTGGGCTGAAAAAGATGATGACGTAAGATATGATAATGTGTAGCTATGACAAATTTGTTCCGATGAAAAAATTCTAGCCGGGCTCGGTGGCTCAGCCTGTAATCCTGCGCCTTTGGGAGGCTGAGGTGAGTGGACTGCCTGAGCCCGTGGGTTCGAGACCCACCTGGGCAAGTGAGACCTCATCTCTACAATAAATCAAAAAAATTAGCTGGGCGTGGTAGCGCGCGCCTGTAGTTCCAGCTACTTGGAAGGCTGAGGCGGAAGGATCGCCAGAGCCCAGCAGGTCGAGGCTGCAGTGGCCGGGAGCGGCCGCTGCACTCCAGTCTGGGTGACAGAGTGAGACTCCAACTCAAAAAAAAAAAAAAAAAA
>CAUYQG010203053.1:0-22498 GCA_963574415.1 Tarsius wallacei | reverse complement strand
TTTGGGTGGACGTATGTTTTCATTTCTCTTGGTTTGACATCTGGGAGTGGATTATTTATTTCAAGTGTTTTCTTCTCCCGGGCCTCCAGGAGGCCGCATCATCCTAGCCTGCCGAGACATGGAAAAGTGTGAGGCGGCAGCCAAGGACATTCGCCGGGAAACCCTCAACCACCACGTCCATGCTCGGCACCTGGACCTAGCTTCCCTCAAGTCTGTCCGGGAGTTTGCCTCAAAGATCATTGAAGGCAGGTGGAGGTGCTGCTGTGGGTGGAGGTCTGGTTGGTGGCCCCCAGGGCGGGTCTGGGGAATGAAGGAACCCAGGGAGTTTTAACACAGGGGATGGCAGACTGTGGCCGGGGCTGTGGGGCTGAATCCAACCCTGCCTTTTTTTTTGCTTGCAAGTGAGTGGTTTTACTTTTTTGGCTTATGCTTTCACATTTTATTTATTATTGTTGAGTTGGGGTCTCATTCTGTCACCTAGGCTGGAGTAGAGTGGCACGATCATGGCTCACCACAGCCTCAACCTCCTGGGTTTGGGCAATCCTCCCACCTCAGCCTCCTCAGTAGCTGGGTGCCATAGCTCAACTTTCAGCACTTTGGGAAGCCGAGGTGGGAGGATGACTTGAGCCCAGTTCAAGACCAGCCTGGGCAACACAGCAAGATGTCATCTCTACAGAAATAAAATGATTTAAAAAAATTAACCAGGCATGGTGGAGCACACCTGTAGTCCCAGCTACCCGAGAGGCTGAGGCAGGAGGATCACCTGAACCCAGGAGGTGGAGGCTGCAGTGAGCTACAATCCTGTCACTGCACTCCAGTCTGGGCGACAGAGTGAGACCCCAACTCAAAAAAAAAAAAAAAAAAGGGAATAACATTTATTGAGATCTTCCGTGTGCTGAGCGCTGTCTTAAGCACTTTCAGTGTTTTGACTCCTTGAATCTTCATAATAACCTACGAGGTAGGTACTGTTATTGTCCCCATTTTACAGGTGGGGAAGCTGTGAACCTGGATTTGAATCCAGACAGCCTGGCTTCCCTCTGGAGGTCAATGCTTAGACAGGATGCTGTTTTTTCAGTGTTCTAAATTGTGGGAGACTAGGGGAGAAAAACAGTTTTACCCTGCAACCTTTATAAAAACCACTTGGGCAGATGGAGATACGAAAAGCAATTTCTAAAAACAACAATGATAAATCAGTGATGAAGGGAGGGATTATATAATAAATGGTGCTAGGACAATTGGTTAGCTGCTTGGAAAAAATATCAAAGCAATTTGGATTCTCACTACAGTTTGCCACAGTGTATTCCAAGCTGAATAAATAGATGAATGGAAAAAGCAGAAGAAAATAGAAGTGAGTATCAAATCTCTGGCCGGGGGAGGACTTCAGCTGCTCAAAAGACTGGAAGAAATTATAAGAATTGAGGATCATTCCAACTGCAAAATATTAGAAATCTCTACATCAGAGACAAAAAAGCAAACAACAAGTTTGGGGAAGTACTTAGGACGGATGTACTATTTTTCTTAATGTCTGTATTTAAATATATAATCTAAAGCAATAAGAAATACAAAAAGACCGATAGCTACATGGGCAAAGGATTCATATGATACCTTAATAACTTTGGGAAAATGTTCAATCTCAGTAATAATTTTTTTACACCCTCCCCACCCCTCAGTAATAATTTTTAAAGTTCTAATTTTAAAAGAAACACTATATTAATATGATTACAATTGTGCATATATGTGATATATACATACGTATATCACATTTTCTAGTTGTGTCGCTGCTGAAAGGACTTGGAAGGAATGACGCCCCTGGAGTAATAAATAAATCTAGTATCCACATCTTGGTTTCTAAATATTGTTCTTTTCTAAAAAGAATCAAAAGCAAAGCTTGCACAAGAGAACTTCTTGCAACATCTGGTGCCGGAAAGTCATGCTCACAGAGGGACAGGGACGTGTCAAAGGACACAGAAGCCAAGTCCAAGGGATTCCCGCTGCCCAAATCTGAGACAATTAGAACATCATAACGAATAATAGTATGAACAGATTAAATAAGAATCCATGAGTCTATCCTGATAATAAGTAAGCTAGTGAATAAATACATGAGGGCGAATGGAAAAAAACCTTTCCTTAGGACAGCATACCAATTAACAAATGTGGAAGTGAGACAGTCACTACTTGGCCACGAAGCCATTATTCCAAAGGATCTTCAGTGCACTTAAAGGTAGTGGGTGAAACTTCAGCGAGGCACAGGACGTTTACATACATGACTTACTAGTTACATAGTAGCCTTACAGTGGAAGCACCCAGATACTACTTCAATCAAGTGGTCCATGTTAACCTCAGCACTAATGGGACACTCCTTCCCAGAGCCTCCTGATATGATATTCTGAGAGGGATGTAACACGGCTTCTGTGGTTTTCCTGCCCAAGATGCATAACTTTAATCTATTCAGGAGGCGATATTAGACAAACCCAAATTGAAGGACATTCTACGAATATCCTGGCTTGTCCTTTTTGAAAATGTCATGGTCATGAAAGGCAAAGAAAGACTGAGAGAACTGTTCCTTAAAGGGGACCAAAGCGATATGACAACTAAATGAATGCACGATTGGGATAAAGGACATGGGATGAAATTTAAGGTCTGTAGATGAGATACAGTGTTGTATCAATGTTAAATTTCAGATTTTGTCAATCATACTGTGGGAGAATGTCTTTGTATGAAATACATATTCAGGCATAAAAGGGCATTATGTCCGGAACAGGGTCTCAGATGACTCGGAAAAGAACATGCATTTTTGTATGTGTGTGTATGTTATATATATAGACATATATCAGACATATATCTCTGTCAAAAAATGACAAACACAAATATGACAAAATATTAACAGTCGGGCAATCTGGGTGAAAGGTATGTGGGAGTGTCTTTCCCTGTTCTTGCAACCTTTCTGTAAGTTGGAAATTATTTCAAAATTAACAAGAAAAAACGCAGGTGCCAGATTTTGCCTCTTGAATGAACAAGGATGAGCCCCGGGAGGAGCTGGATAGGAGGACTCCTGAGCCCAGCCGACAGGAAGGACTTGGCCAGACATTTCTGGAATGCAACTTGGCAATTTTTATTGAGAACCTTAAAAATTTTCAGAACTTTCAGCCCCATTTCTCCTCGAAGAAAATACACAAATATGCACAAGTATCTTATTGCAGTGTTACTTCCAAAAGTAAGAAATCAGAGCTATCTTAAATAATTAGCAGCAGGGGCTGGTACAGCCCCACTGTGGAATAGGATGTGTCCAGAAAATGATGCCTCTGAAGAGTTTTTAACGGCATGCCAAGATGCTTATCTTTTCACGTTCTGTGAAATACCAGAAGAAAATGTGTATTTACATTGTCTCAATGACATTCAAACTATGCATTAAAAATCTGGAAGAAAATAAGCCAAAACATTAAGAGTATGTTCTCTGTAGCATTTCTCCCTACTTTTAAAACTTTTTTTTTTTTTTTTTTAGTAATATCACATGTTTAAATCACGAGCAAATAGTCTGCGGTCAGGAAACAACAACAACAAATAAAGTAGCAATGAAGTCTGCGGTGTTTTCATGACCGTGTGACGCAAGCGTAGGGACGGTCCTTGCTCCCAGCAGCCATGAGCAGCCCCTTGGACTCGTTCCAATCCCAGCTCTTGAGGAAGGGGGCAGACTCCGTGGGAGAAGAGGAGGGATGGCTGATGTCACGGTGACCGCGTGGAGTGTGGTGCGCCCACGGGTCATGTCGGGCTGTGTGCTGGCCACACCAGATCCCCATTGAATCCCCGTTGCATAAGATTCACTGAGTATTGAGAGACTGCATGATTGATCCAAGGCCAACGTGTGATAAGAGGTGAGGCTGGAATCCAAAGTGAGGCTGGGGAGTGGGGGGCTTCAACACGGGTGCCCTTAATTCCAGCCCCGCCTGGCCTCCCCGGCATGGTCATGCCGGTGGTGGGTGAGCTTGGGGCGCTGGTTCTTAGGTTCCTACCCTGACGAGTCAGCTTGTTTGCTTCCTCCTCTCTGCTTTGATCTCCTCAAGCCTATTTTGAAGTACCACACATCCTTTTCTTCTGTTTCTCCTGGACTTCTCATCCCAGAGTAACCTAAAGGGAAGGTAAAAGACTTGCTCACGCCTGGGAAACCTTAGCATGTTGTCCAGTCCTCCTTCCAAAGGTGACACACTGAGCTTCCGAGCAGCAATGTGTCCTGCCTTGTTAGAACGGTTCTGACCCCTTGTTCTCTGTTGCCCCACAAGGCACAACTACAGAGGAAAACTGCAGGGAGAGATGTAGGCTCGCATTCAGAAACCCTTCTGACAACAAGAGTGAGTCAACACAGAAATAAATTACACAGAGACACCATTCACTCTCCCCCCAGAGAGCCCTGACAAGACATGCCTCACGTGTGTGTAGCTCTTTTAGAAGGTGCTGTGGCACACGTCGCCTCGTGAGGTCCTCACGAGAACGTCGTGAGAAAGACAAGGTAGGAATGACTCCCCTTGGGAAAGGAAACGGAGGCTCAGAGAAATTCAGTTACTTGCCACTGGTGACTAGGTCAGCGTTATGACTTCTAGGCCCGTATTCTTAAACAGTGTGGCACTGGGCAGAGTAGAATATCCCACGTTGTCTCAGGCCAGAGAAGGAGATGAGCTGGACCGTTTCCAAGGCTGCTTCCTGGCCTGGAAGATGAATTGACCGGCAAGAGGTGAGCCCTCCATGGTCATAAACTTTTCTCCTTCCGGTTACCCTCACCTAGTGAGAAAGAGATTTACACAAGGCAGAAGGAGGTGGATGCCTCCACTGACTACTCGTATTATTTCTAATCCAGAGGGGTACCCAGAAATGAAGGTGCCACAGTATGACTGCAATTTAGCAGGCATTTATCAGCACGTGCTAATGACTCTACTGGCATTGACGAGAGCTGGAAGTCAGGGAAAGGGTTGCCGTGGGTTGAGTCTAGCGCTCATTCTAGTCTCAAAAGGACAGGGGTGCTGGTTCATTAGGGGAGCTCAACTTCCATCTAACAGCCTGGGCAAATGTTCTAGAGAGGAACCGTGCTGTAGTGAGGCAAAAGTAGGCTTTGATTTCTGGCAAATCTTGGTTCAAGTACTGACTGTAGCCGGGGTGGTGGCTCACGCCTATAATTCCAGTGACTCAGGATTATAGGTGGAAGGATCGCTTGAGGCCAGGAGTTCAAGATCAGCCTGGGCAATGTGGCAACACCTCATTTCTATTTTTTTTTAAATTTAATGCTGACTTAACTTTTTCTTAGCTGTGTGACTTCTAGCAAATTCTATAACTCCATCGAACCTGAGTTTCCTCGGCTGTAAAATAAAGATAATAATAAACTAACTCATGGTATGACTGCAGGGATTGAATAAAATGACAGAGACCAAAAGCCTACCACCATAGACTCTTTAACAATTTTATTTCCTTCCTGAATGAAATGGAAATGTTGTGCTTTGGGGTTTCCCTTGTGTATTCAAGAAAGACAAGCCCATAATTCCTTATTCAAATATTTTACACTGCTCTCCAGAGCCTCTTATGCGTTTTCTTCAAGCTGTTCCCCCGACAGACCTATACAATGCCCCAAGTTTGAGTCACTCAATTCAAAAACTCCTTCACTTGCCCCCAAGCTAGTGGTGACCACTAGTGAGTCCCAGCCCGATCATGATGGTGCTCTGTGGTTGGCACTCCTAGTATATTAGCCACATGTAATACCATTTTCCTCTGTCCCAGTTGGCCAGAGTGTGATGTGACCCCCTGTCATCACCCTCACTCAGCCGGCAGCCCCATCTTGACGACTGAAGATTCAGGCTGGGTTTTGCAAGTGGCCCCAGTGATTTATGTCCCATAACCCAGTGGTCTGTACCCACAGGCCTGCGGCCTCCCACCTGCCGGAAGTTGTTGGGAATTGAAAATACTCATGAAAACAAACAACTGTGATTTATGATGTCAAGAACCGCTTCCTTTCTCTTGAAGACAGTCTCCAGAGGCGATTTCCTTAGGCCATCTACCCAGCGTAGGGCATATCAGCTAAAACCTAACCTAAAATGTAGAAAGATATACAGGCACAGAAGACAGAAAGTCATCTTTCCATGAGTGGCAGCCTATCAGAGCAGGATGAGCTTGCCTTGGCTCTCTCCTGTCCCTGGAAAGCAGGTCTGTTCTAGTATCTTCTTCCAAATGTGTCTACTCCCAGCTTCTCCGTGGGCAGGACAGGGTGAGCCACCAGAAACCCTGGGCCAGGGTCCCAGCACCCACTCTGAGCACCTCCTCTTCGAGCACCTGAGTCCCATCTGTGGCCTGAGAGTGACAATGTTGGCCCGACCTCGTTACAGGTTACTGTGAGGTCGGACGAGCCCCTGGTAAATTCTGCAGTAGAGACACGGGATGCAATAAGTCATCACAACTTTTGCCAAAAGGAATACCTGATGGTGGTGTAGAGGTTTTTCCCCAAAAATGTAAGGCTGAAAAAAAAAATCAAAACAGATCCTAAGGCTGTCCAAGTACAAATAGTTTACAAGTAGTGGAAAAAGCTATAAAATGTTAACATGGGAAGACCTCAAAAGCTTGAAAGGAAATATAAAACCATTCCAAAAAAAAAAAAAAAAACCTGAGCATCCCCTTTGTTTCTCAGTGACAATTTCCTAACTATTTTAAGCCACATTGACTCTCAGGGGAGAAACCAGCAGAGCATGGATGGAGACATTTCATCTCCCTACCACTGCTGTGAAAATACCCCTGTGCTAATTTAAGGACATGGAATTTTCTAATGAAAACGACCAGAGTATGTCAGACACAATGATTCCACCCCGTGCCGGCGTTGGTGGTAGAGTGGTGAGCATAGCTGCCTTCCAATGATTCCACCCCCATCTGTCTGTCTTTCTGTCTATTGAATCTGTCCATCTACCTTGTGGATGTCCAAAGGAATAGAGATAGCTTTATTAAATGTAAGATCACATTAAAAAGGACAATTATAGCCCCCGCTGGATTCTTCTGTTACAGATAGGGCAGTAGGTTTTTAAAGAGCCGTGTTTGTCTCTGTCCTATTTCAGGGCCCAGGTACATGATTCCTATTTTTAGCAGCTCTCTGGTATTGTGAATCTGAGATTTCAACCATCCATGAGTCAGAAGGTCTGGCTGCCCAGAGACATGTGACTCAGACTGGCAGGAATAGTCTGTTCACCGGGAGATGAGGGCTTAAAGGGGAGCTTTTATGCTTAGTGAAAAACACAAATGAAAACAAACGTTTAAGTAGGAATCTGTTGCCCGTCTGGGAAAGCTCTTTCTCTTGACCCTGAAAAGTTCTCAGCTCACACCCGGGACGAGCCATTGGCCATTTCCTCCTCTCTAGGGGCCCTCTGAGGCATTCCTGGGGAAGCGGTTTCTGGGTGGCATCAGCTTTTAGAATGAACAGAACAGCCTCCTCACAGGCAGAAATGGTGGGACACAGAAGCGCATGGAGCACAGTATTAGACAAGGGAAGGCCACTTTTAAGAAGAAGAAACTAGAAGAAAAGGTGTCTTCTTTGAAAGATGGAAGCAACAGGTTGCTATTGTCGTTATTAGAAAAACTGTGGAATTCATTTATTTATTCACTATCAATGTGTCCATCCATCCAACCATCCATCCATCCATCCATCCATCCGTCCATCCATCCATCCAAACATCCATCCATTCAAACGTCTAATAAATATGGAAAGTCACTACATCCTAGGCCTTTTGCTAGATGCTAGGGGAACAACACCCATCCTCAAGAAGCCTACAGGGAGAGAGAGTGAGAGAGAGAGAGAGAGAGAGAGAGAGAGAGAGAGAGGCAGTCTGGCTAAAAGAGCCCTTCCAAGGCTAAAGTTTTAGGATTCCAGGTTGTCAGGGAGTTCTGCACTTTCACTAGTATCTGAGAGACCCTTCTTCCATAGAGGTATGTGAGTATTCAGGGTAACAAACACGGACAAGGCAGGATCATTGTTTTAGGACAGGTGAACACCCTCCCTTGGACCTGAACCCCCTTTGGAGCTGAGCACCCCAAGAATGTAGGCCCTCTCTGGGTGTGGGCCTGAAGGTCCCAGGGAGCATGATAACATAAAAAAGGACAGCGCCCTTCCCCCGCCTCACCAGAGTGAAGATGCTTATCGTGGAGGCTGAGATGTTTTTAGCTGCTGTTTAGATTTTCCAGTGTTCCATGAAAGCTCCTGAATCTCTTCCCTAAATAACAGAGCCCTGTTTGGTATTTGGCGAAATGTTTGGAGTGCCGTGTTCAACCGAGCTGAACTAAGCTTCTGACAAAATACTGTCTCAGCCATTTAATAATAATAGCTAACATTTGTATAGCACTCTACATTTTAACAAAGCACTTTAAATGTACCCAGCCTCACGGGCTCTATGCAGTGGCCCTGTGAGATGCAAGGACAGGGTTATCATGTGCATTTCACCCATGAAAGCTGGGCTGCCCAGAGGAACTGAATAACACACTCCAGGGCCCTTTGACCCCTGGACCAGAAACTTTGTCCTTGGCCTCCTCCTCTGAAAGCTGTGGTGACCAGATCCCCTTCTCCGACCCCAGGCTTGATCTCTGCTTCTGGTCCCAGCCCCCTACGATATCGGCCA
This sequence comes from Tarsius wallacei, assembly GCA_963574415.1. Classification (NCBI taxonomy): domain Eukaryota; kingdom Metazoa; phylum Chordata; class Mammalia; order Primates; family Tarsiidae; genus Tarsius; species Tarsius wallacei. The sequence goes on along the minus strand of CAUYQG010203053.1, from coordinate 13,868 downwards.
TGTGGCCCCCAGTAATCTCCTTAATTGTGGGCCTCTGCTCTGTTTCGGCTCCTAGAATGACTCTTCCAGGAGCAAGTCCAAGATTCCAACACCGGGATCCCTTGTTTGCACAGCCCTGTCCTATTTCACTATTCCACCCTTCCCCCCACTACCATCCACATGCCTTCCCATAGCCAGGCTGGACTCGGTCAGCGCACGCCATGCCAACTTTAGATCCCAATGTTGGCTGTGTGGGTGAGTGGGAGAGGGCCAATTTTTTTCCCTTTTGTTGCCTCTTTAATGTCTGGTGAGGGGCTCGTCAATGAACAGCAAACCCCTTCAGAATCAGTAAGTCAGAGAATCTGTGAATGAACGAAACAGGCATCTGAGTGGGCATAACAGCATCCCTATGGAGTCCAGGGCAGAAAGAGGCCCCAGGATGGACCCCTTGTGGGTAAGGGACTGCCTGAGCTCGATGCCAAGAGGGTAAGGGGGAGGTTTGTTCAAAGACACATGCCATCAACAGGTGCTGGCCGTGCGACTCCTTCTGCATGCCAGAATAACCCCCCAGCCCCATGCAAGTGAGTACAGCTGGAGCCATGGTCACCCTCTCTGCAGTCGGTGACGGGGACCACAGATGGCTCAGCTGTCCTCCGGGCAGGTTCCATTCTGTCGCTCCCCAGAGACTTGGTGAGGTTGAGGGGATAGGGTCTGGGTTGGGAAGGCAGTTTGAAGTGGTCTACTTTGCAGCAAATAGCTATCTGTCCAACCCGCGTGTCCATGACCCAGGAAGTCTGAGAGTGTCTGAAGCCTTGGGGCGCGAGGGGCAGTGCCCTTGGAAGGGGAATAGGGCTGTCAAGGGCTTGTCCCAGACCCAAGGAAATGAAGGAACTCCTTGCTTGTGCCTTTTTTCTACCTAATCCACCTGTTTTCCCAGCACCCCTCCAAATTGAGCTGTTACATGATCACCCTAAACCGGTTTAACAGGTTTTATGGGCTAACCTGATTATCTTCCTGTGAGTTACAAATTGCTTTATGGGAAAAATGCTTTCTTCCCTTTCAGGTCAATGATAGTGTTTGTTTTTAATTTAAGGAATAATTTTAAAACTGTAATTACACAAGTACAGTTATGCGTCACTTAACAGGGTTACATTCTGTGAAATGCATCGTTAGGCAATCTTGCCATTGTATGAACATCTTGGAGTGTACTTACACAAACCTAGATGGTGCAGCCTACTTACTACACACCAGGCTATATGGTACAGACTGAGAGCAATACTGTACACTTATGTTATACCAAATTTATGAACAATACTTTTCTTTCTCTAGTAATAAATGAACCTTAGTTGACTGTGACTTTTTTACTTTGTAAACTTTTAATTTTTAAAACTTTTGGGTCTTTTGTGATTAACACTTAGGTTAAAACATAAACACGTTGTAGAGGTATTAAAATATTTTCTTTTTCTATCTTTATTCTATGTGCTTTTTTCTATTTAAAAATTTTATTTTTTATTTTTTAAACTTTATTTATTTATTTTTTATTTTTTGAGTTGGAGTCTCACTCTGTCGCCCAGCCTCGACCTGCTAGGCTCCGGCTATCCTTCCGCCTCAGCCTTCCAAGTAGCTGGAACTACAGGCATGCACTACCACACCCGGCTAACTTTTTGATTTATTGTAGAGACGAGGGCTCACCAAGTTGCCCAGGCGGGTCTCAAACCCGCGGGCTCAGGCAATCCACTCACCTCAGCCTCCCAAGGCGCAGGATTACAGGCAGAAAAACATTTTTGATGTCTGTCTCAGTTCTAAAAAGTACTTCACTATGTTCTGTATGTATTTTTAAGATATATGATTTTAGGATAGCTGTTACAAGCAGTGGTCAAGTAACTAGCACTAACAGATAACTAACAGAAGGCTAAAAGCATTAGTAAATCAGTTCATTATGGGATACAGACTCATGTAGGCAACCCTAGGTATCATGGAGAAAACAACTACACAAAAGACAAATATATAAAAATCAAAAAAACCCTTCTCAATCCTGTATTGTGCTGAACTCTGATAATGAAGAGAAAAGTACACTGCAGGGACTGAAGCAGATTAGCTATTTTATGTCTTGGGTTTGGAGTTTTCTTAAAGAGAGGTAGAGCACAATAGCCCAACACCACAAATTGCTGGAGGAAAAAAGCTAATAAAGTGGCATTTTAAAACAAAGATATAGGGGCAACATGAAACAGAAAAAAAGCTCTTAAAACTTTAGTGATATAAATCCATGAATGGAGGAGATTAAGGTACTTAAGGAATTTCTATAGGGAATTCAGTACTTACTAAAGACACAGAGGATAAAATAAACTGAGAACCCACTGAAATTATATGTAATACTCTTATATCTTAATTTAAATGGTATTTTCTTCCCATGTAGGAACTACATGGAAGTCAATTCATATTTAATCTCTTACTGAATTAAAAATTACAGTTCTAAAAGTAGCACATCTAAGATTTCCCAGTGGAAATCTAAACCAAGTGTCCAAACCAAGTGTCTCAGTTTTATTTAGTAACAGAAACCTTGAATAGCTCAATAGTCTAGGAAACAAACAAAAACACCTTACCCTTTATTTGAAAATTATACAGTACAATGCTAGGAGACAAAATTATTACAATTCTACAAACTAGGATAACCACTAGAAAAACGAATATGGAAAATCCTAGCAAGAGCCACAAAGATTTCAATACTTTCTGAGGCAGTAATATCTCTGTTAAATATACATAAAAATGCTCATTGCAGCACTATAAGCAATAGCAAAAATAAGAAAAGGTAGTGATTTAATCACTCAAACATAGTAAGCTATTACACGAATATTTACAAGTATGATAAATAACAGAAGTAGTTTTGACATCAACTAAATACAGTATATAATAATATAGTCATTACAATGTAAGGTTTATTAAATTGTAAGCATGTATAAGTAAACATGGAACTATGAGAAATAAAAATTCTTTTCAAACTTTCATGTTTTATGGTGATTGTTTAATTTTAAAATATCAAATAATGTATACTATACACCAGTGAAATAATTCATAATACTATTTTTAAAACAGCACCAGTTTTAATTGTTAAATGGTTCAAAATAACTAATGTTAGTCATAAATTTGTAACATATATACACATTAGAAGCAAATCTAATTGAAGACCTAAAAAAATCAAATTTTGGCAAGGATTAGTACAGGATATTATTCATCAACTGCCTGCTAAATTAAACTTTTAGGCACAGAGAATTTACTTATTTTTTCAGTCAGAATTTCACTTTGTCACTCAGACTGGAGCTCAGTGGTAGATCATGGCTACCATAGCCTCAACCTGCTGGGCGCAGGCTCTCTTTCTGCCTCAGCCTTCTGAGTAGCTGGGACTACAGGAGCGCACCACCACACCCAGCTAATTTTTTGATTTATTGTAGAGCCAGGGTCTCACCATGTTGCCCAGGAGTCTCAAACTCCTGAGCTCAGGCAATCCTCCCGCCTTGGCCTCCCAAAGTGCTTGATTACAGGCGTGAGCCATCATGCCCGGCTGAGTTCTTTTTTTTAATGAAAATACTTCCTTTTCATCTAGTATAAGGAACTTTAAATGAAAAATATTCACTATTAGGTCTTAATCATTTTGTTGTCAGAATAAGACTGACCTAATTTACTTTCTTGTTCCCAGGCTTGTTCAATAGTGTGAAGTTTTTCTTTAGTAATTTCCAGTTCTTTAGTTATAGACTCTATTTGTTCTTTTAAGGATACATTTTCACACTGAATAAAAGAGAAACATTATTAAGAAACTACATTGTAATTCAGACCAATACCACAAAGTGACATTGTCTTAACTTTATGTAGTATCACCTAAAACTCCCAACCTAGTCCTTTCCAAAATGAGAATTTCTTCCATATGCTATATATACATAATAGACATATAAATGTAAAATATTATTTTAAGATAATCACCAAAATTCTGTGTATTCAATATATGGCCCTCAACTTCTAAGTATTAGCCTCTGCCACTAAAGCTGTATGTTCATTTCAGCCAAGCTGGAATACTCAAGAGTTTCACAACCTTCACAAACTCGCAAACTAGTGCTTACTTCCTTCATTCACACAGTTATTGAGCACCCCTAGTGTGCTATCAGTGACAGATGCTCGATGTTCATAGTAAAAAGAAACACAATTCTAGTCTTTGAAATATTGAGAGACAGAGAGAGAGAGAGAGAGAGAGAGAGAGACACCAGAGAGGTGTACATAAGCTGAAACATAAGGTATGAGAAGGAGCTAGTCTTGACAAGAAATCAGCCATGGAAAGAGCTGACGTACTTACTGGTAAACCCAGATGCTCTTAAGCAAGAAAGCATTTGGAGTACCTGAAGACCTAAGAAGAGAAAAGGTCTGAAGCAGGAAAATATTTGGAGTGCCTATAGGACCTGAGGAGAATGAATAAAGATAAGCATAAAGAGTGATAGGTGACAAAGAGGCAAGAGAGGCAATGGAGGGCCATACCAGGCAGGGCAAGGTATGCTAAGATGAGAAACAGAAATTAACATATAATAGAAAATAATTGGGAGTTTTTAAGGAAGATGTTTTAAACAATCATTCTGGGTGTAATGTGGAGAATAAATCGAGTGGTAATAGAGAAGTCAGGGAAGCCAGTCAGAACAATACAGTTGAAATCACTGCTATGTTACCTACAAGAAGTCTCCTACCTAGGATTTTCTAAGGTAAACTAAGGAGGATGACCTCGATGAAATTGTCCAGAAGTCATTCTGCAACTATAAACAGATAATATATGATGTGTGTGTGTTTGTGTGTGTATGTTGAAATTCAGAAACGAACTATTTATAATTAAATTGCATCTATAAAATATACCTGTTAAATTTACATAGAGGCAAAATTTCATTAAAATCTGCAAAATCCTCCAAAACACAAAAATACCATTGAAGAAAAATAGCTAATATTACAAAGTTCAAGGATCACACAAACTTACCTCTAGGTGTTCCAAGTTATTTGTTCTTTGAACAAGCATATTATCTTTTTGCAAGATGTCCCTGTACTTAGCAGTTAGTTCATTGTATTGTTTATTTGCCAGTTCTAGTTCAGACAAAGAGACACTGTTATCCACAACTTTCTGGAGAGCAGCAATCTTGAAAACAGCCATTTCCTATATAAATAAAGATACTGAGGTAAGCTGACATATTTTTTTCTGGTGAAGCACTAGCATTTTCAGAAGGACAATACAAGATAATAAAACTGAGAGCAAAACAGATTTCAAAACTATATAAATACTATAATAATTTCTTTTATATAAGATATAATGTTGCTTTGAAATTTTTAACCATAATAAAGTAAATTCTTTTATAATTCATTTCAGCAAAATAAAATTAAATTCATTTGAAAAGTATAATATACAGCAGCAAGAAAATATATCACTCAAAATTATCTTTGAATGGCTTTTCTAAATTTCACAAGACCAAAAAAATCAACTCGTCTTTTGATGGCTGAATGGCAAAATTAGCATTACCAGAGGTAACTTTTACAGCTTAGCTATTCCTATTTACAAGTTAGACAGACTAGCTTTGTAAGAAAATAACTTTTTGTTCACATGAAGAAAACACTAAGGGAAAAAAAAAATCTCTGTATCCTAGTTCTTTGTAATAAATAATATCAAGAACTTTAAGCTATTTGGCTGATATTCTACTCATCAGCTATAGACCTATTCAAAGATACTTTGTTAAAACACTAAAATGAAATGTCTGAACTTTCAGCTCTCTTCAGTGAGTTGCTCTGTAATAAGCAAAAAGTTACATAGAAAAGTACAATGAAAAGTGATGGAAACTGATTAAGAAGTGGCACACGAACTAACAAAATTTATGAAGTGAGGAAGACCAAAAAAAACCACAAAAAACTTCTGGTTATCATTAATTCTAAAGTACAGTAAGAATGGAGAAATATTTGTGATAGTACTTCAGATCTCATTCTGACAGCTTCTCTTCTCCATCTACATCAGAACACACTATTATTCTACCTTATCCTTGAGATTCAGTTTTGCTTTTCTGGGGGGAGATGCGGAAGATGACACTCATACAAAATCAGATAAATCTTCAAGCGTTTTTCATAGTCAAAAAAAAACTAACGGGTTTCTACGTTTAAAATATTTTTAACATGTAACATTCAAAGGCAACAAATGTGAGATTCTTGATTGGAAACTGGGATAATTGAGAAAATGTGATTATAGTCTGGGGATTAGATAATACTAGAGAAATATTGTCAACTTTGTTAAGTATAATAAACTTACATGGTTATGTAAACAAAATGGCTTTGATTTTTATAGATGTAAACTAAAATATTTAGGGGAGAAATGACTGCCATTTAAACATTCCTACAAAAATAGATGAAGCAATTATGGAAAAATGTTAATAAATGACAACTATTAATCCAAGTGATGGGTATTAGTGATACCACCTTATCTTCTGCATATTTGAAAAATTTCATAGTCAAAAATGAAACAAAATAAAAATCAGATATACCTTAAACCTTTGCAAACATCCAATTTTTTCACAAACTTCAGCCTCCATCGACAATAATTCATTCTTTTGTTTCTCATTTTCTTTTCTAAGTTGTTGCTCCAATTCTACTAGGGTTGTATATTGCCTTACGAGTGACTTTTCATTCACTTGCAAAACAGTGATTTTTCTACTATTTTCTGAAAGTACTTTTTTCATTTCACCCGAATCCATCTGAAGAGCATTGAGTAAATTCTACAAAAAGATACAGTGATATTACTTGTCGCATCTAGCTATCCTAGTTTGTACAATACTGTATACGATATTAAGAGTGTTTTATTTACATTATATTCTTTTACTTTTATAGCATCTTGTTGGATTTGATCTTCAAGTTTTCTCTTTTCCTCTTTTATTGTATCAGACTCTGTTTTCCAGGCTTCCTTTTCACTTAAAAAAAAAAAAAAAGACAATACAGTAAACCGAATACTTAACCATAAGAAGAAATAATTTTATGAAAACTTAAAGTTTTCTTAAAACAAGAAAAATCATAGCTATTCTGTATCTAAAAACACAAGTTAAAATTTCATTAAAAAATGTTTAGCCTGGAATTTTTTAAAAAATAAGTGCGAAGTAAAAAAGGTATAAAATTATTTTTATTTTTCCTTGCTCCATCAGCCTAAAAGGATTATAATAATTTAAGCTGAATCTTATAAACATTTTATTGAAAATAGCAAAAAAAGTAGAAAAAATAATCAACACCCCCAAATAATTCTAGAAATCAAGTCTCAACATTCTGTCCCTACTCTTAAATTTGGGTGTTAAATACTTGTAAAAATATTTAATACAAACAACATTAGAAATCATTATACTTAAAAGAAGATGTGTAAAGGACACAAAACTCCAGTTAGGAGGACTACATATGGTGACTAGAGTTAATTACAATACATTGTATACTTGCAAATTGCCAAGAGAGTAGATTTTATTAAGTGTTCTTACCATAAAAACAAATTAAGTATATGAGGCAATACTTATGTTAAATGGCTTGGGTTAGCCATTCCACAATATATACATATGTAAAACACTGTGTTGTACACCATAAATATATACAATTTTTGCTTGTCAATTAATTTAAAATATATATATTGATTTTTTTGTTTAACTTGTGTAAGACACTGTTGCCTACACAAGTGATATTCCACAACTGCTTGTAATCTGCTTGGCATAAACCAATTATGGTGCAATTCTCTTTGTCATTGAATGGTTCAGACTTGGATATATGACCCAATTCTGGCTAATGAGATCTCAAAGTCTGTTGGACACCTGACAATTATATGATACAGTTTTGCTAATACCTATACCTTAGATATTCTTTATATAATAAGCTTTGTTGATGGCGAATTACTGCAAATTTTCTGTTATAGTCTTCGAGAGAATCTTCTAAATTCTTCAACTTACTTTCTTTGTTTTCTAGTTCCTATTAATTTGTTTAGAAATAAGAATAAAAATATCAGAATACATTTTAAATTTGAACGTATAAATTCATATTGAGAAAAGTATAGAAAAGTATATTTAAAAGCCACCAAATACATAAGTGGCACAGATCATTTCTATGATATTTTGGACATTTAGCTTAAAGCATAAAACTTAGGCAATATGCATGAAAAATTAGCACTACAGAACAAGTAAAACTATGTCTATCATATCATATATGATATGATAGTTACAGTATGCATACAAATTACCAAATACAATACCTATTCTAAGAACAAATTTTTACCAGATAGAATAGTTACAAACTCTCCTTCAGTCACTCAGCCACATTCTCTCTTGTGAACACATACTTTCATGCCCCTACTCAAATTATCCTTTCCAATTATTTCATTTTAAAGATAGAATTGAGACTTAAAAAAGATTAATTAACTCAACATCAAAAAAACTCATTAGCACTACCCTTGGCAGTCATTTACCAAGCATAAATGCCAGGCTTGATGCCAAGTGCTTTCCATATATGCAGATCCAACATTTGAGGTCGGTCTCTCTGACTCCAAAGGTCTTGCCACATTCATCACTATGCTGCCCTAGGACTGAGAGTCCAAGCACCTGTTTTGCCATTTTGGACAAGTTTTCAGACTCCCAATTGGTGTTCTCTAATCTTCTCACACATTTTTAATGTAAAGACAAAAATACACGAATTTTGTCTCAAACGATATGACAATACCAAACCACTAATTTTTTTTTTTTAAGTTGCAATCTCACTCCGTCTCCAGGCTGGAGAGCCGTGGCATGCTTATGGCCACCCTAGAGTTGACCTGCTGGGCTCTGGCGGTCTTTCCGCCTCAGCCTTCCAAGTAGCTGGAACTACAGGCATGCACTACCATGCCCAGCTAATTTTTTATTTATTGTCGAAACAAGGTCTCGCCAAGTTGCCTGGGCTGGTCTCGAACCCACAGACTCAGGCAATCCACTTGCCTCAGCTTCACAAAGTGCTGAGATTAGGCTGAGCCACTGAATCCGGCCCCAAACCACTATTACTTGTTGATGGTATCCCTATAATTCAAGAAAATAAATCATAAAGAATGTAAAAACTACAAATTTAAAAATAATGATACAACATAAATTATAAAGCAATATTTTGATAAGTAGTTAAGGCTGTGCCTTCCTGACTTAGATACCACAAAAATTCCAGTATTCAGAAAAAGATTAGTTAATGTAATCACCAAGTACAAAAATAAAAATTTAATAATCATAACTCAAATATATTTACCAATGGATTATCTAGCAGAAGGAAACAGTGGTACTTATAATCAAAAACATATTTTCACTGATTCTGAACACATTTTTGTAATTACACTTGTAGTGTATGTGATGCTATGAGTATTCAAACTTCAAATAAAAATAATGAAAAGCATCTCTCATTAGGCCGTTCATAACAACCATGATATAGAGAGCAAAACTGAGAATCAAACACAGGGCAAACAGTACCCTTTCTTATTTGGTGACAGATTAACACCTCATAGGGTAAAGAGAAGAAAAAGATAAAAGTCAATTTGGCTTAAAAGCTTTTTCTTGTGGTTAGCACAAAAAAGGGAACAATTCTAATCATGATACTAAAGAGAGCTGTGTTAGACTTTATCCTCTTGAATTGTTTTCCAACCAGCAATAAATAAAAGTGTTATTCTTATTTACACAACACTACTTTATAGTAGTTGATTGTTCTAAATACAATCATATTTCATACAAATGACAGGCATGAGAACAAGACGTGTGAACATGCTTCTCAAGCAGATGAATAAAATGAACAGAATAAACTGCTTTGATTTATAATATTCCATCTATCATCCATTAATATATTTCACTATTATTTTGCTGAGAACTCAAAGGAATCCATGAAGACTAAGAAATATACTATTTGTTGGCTACAGTGATGCAAAAACAAAATAAAATAAAGTGAATAAAAAGAAAAACATAAAGAAATGTACTACCAATGATTTTTTTTTTTTTTTTTGTAATTCACATGTAAAATTTTCAGTACCTGTAAGAGATGTATTAAATATTCATTCTGAGAATTAATGATATTGGCACTAGAGGGCGCTATGCCATCAGGTAAGTCTATGCCTTTAAAAACAACATTTGATCCTTCCGCTTGTCGTAAAAGACTAGTTTCTTTTTCAAGATGATCTATCTGGAACAAAACAATACAGCGATGAGAATAATATCTATTACAACCATAGACAGACAATTAAAAAGCAATAACTTACACTTCATGCTTTTTCTACTATTTTTTTAAATAGACATGTGAATGCCCTAAGAAATAAATTAAACCATACCTTAATTTCTATGTAGAAATGCCTATGAATTGTACCTCACATTTTTTAAATAAAATTTTTAAAAAGCCAAAAAACTCATGCCCTAAAAAAAAAAAAAAAAAAAAGAAGAAATGCCTAGGTATAAGACTTAGAATTTTTGTATTCTGTTTTCTATTAAAGGCACTTATTTTAAGAAAATTCCAGTTTCTTAATGTTAAAAGAATTAATTAAAAGGGTATTTTCTCATAAAGCACACTTTTAAAAAATTGAAAGTAACCTATTAGACTTACGTTTAGCATTTTATTCTATTTAATAAAATTCTCACCTTTAAATTTGCTTTTGCCAACTGCTGTGAATAATTCAGAGCCTCTTTCCGAGATTCCCTAAGCTCCTGTCTTAATTCTTCATTCCTTCCAGTAAGTTGATCAACTTGGGCTTTCAAATGCAGGCTGACATCAAAGATTCCTTCCGCATTTTTTGATTCTATAGCCTAGTATATTTATGTATTAGAAATATGGAGAAAAACTGTAAAATCACAGTTAAAAAATTTTTTTACCTGTAGGTAAAATTGACATTTAAGCAATTTTCTATTCCCATTGCCATGCATAATAAAATATGCAATTCAAATTCTTATTTATGAATTTATAAAATGTTAGTTTAACATACATTACCAGGTATAGTAATTATTTCATTGCAACAATTAACAAAAATGTAGTTAATCTTAGAAGATAGGCAAACTAGAAAAACAAGACAGGAATAAGATGACCAGGATTCAAATTTTAACCAGTCTCTTACCAGCTAGGCAAATAACTACATTCTTTATATTGAAGTTTTCTTGTCTTTAAAACAGGGGAAATAATGTTAGCTATGTCTACTATGTAAGGTTTCTGTAAAATCAAAATGAGATATTTATATGTAAATGCTTTGGAATTACACAGTATTTGAATTTAAAGCATGAGCAAAGGAATGAATTAGCTACTGCATTCAGTTAAGTAAACTTTCAGTTACCCTCTCCACACATTTGAAGCATATGAGTATATGATATCAAAGGCAAGGTATGATAACATAATATTTGCTAATAGATAAGCAAAAATAAATGTCAAATATTAAAATATCGCCGGGCTCGGTGGCTCAGCCTGTAATCCCGCGCTTTGGGAGGCCAAGGTGAGTGAATTGCCTGAGCCCGCGGGTTCGAGACCCGCCTGGGCAACTTGGCGAGCCCTCATCTCTACAATAAATCCAAAAAAAATTAGCTGGGCGTCGTAGCGTGCGCCTGTAGTTCCAGCTACTCGGAAGGCTGAGGCGGAAGGATCGCCGGAGCCCAGCAGGTCGAGGCTGCGGTGGCCGACTGCACTCCAGTCCGGGCGACAGAGTGAGACTCCAACTCAAAAAAAAAAAAAAAAAAAAAGGCCGGGCTCGGTGGGTCAGCCTGTAATCCCGTGCTCTGGGAGGCCGAGGTGAGTGGATTAGCTGAGCCCGTGGATTCGAGACCCGCCTGGGCAGGCGAAACCTCATCTGTACAATAAATCAAAAAAATTAGCCGGGCGTGGTAGTGCGTGCCTGTAATTCCAGCTACTTGAAAGGCCAAGGCGGAAGGATCGCCGGAGCCCAGCAGGTCGAGGCTGCGGTGGCCGGGAGCTGCCACTGCACTCCAGTCTGGGCGACGGAGTGAGACTCCAACTCAAAAAAAAAATATATCATCAGACTGGCTTCAATGATCCTAATTCTCCAACAATGGCATACATAAATATACACATACCATATACACAGCTACATAATATATACATATAAACATATTTGAACTTTGAAGATTTTGTATGTAACAAAACTATTAAATGCAAAGTAAATCTTCAGAAATTAAGGAAGAAGAGGAAGAAAACAAATAAGGTAAAATGGGTAAAACCAAATGTAGTTTTCTACTTAGGAAGGTAAGGTTTAACTCTAGGCAGTAGAGTCACAAAATCTTTCCCAAGAAGATCAGAGTAGGCCACGCAGAGCAATAACCTATACTAATTAAAATGGGACACTAGGAAGAATGAAATAGGTGTAGGGAGGTACTCTGACTGACAACACAACCTTCTGGTATATGAGACTGGATAGATAATTTCCTGTAGTAACAGAAAGTGAACTGAGGTGCATAATCCAGAAGTAGCTGATATAAATTGTCATGATTTCTAAAAATTAGAATAAGTGTTGCTAGGTGATTTGTGAATTTCAGACAGGGTATATGAATTAGAAAAAAAAAAAAATGACAGTCCAGGATAGAAGTAGAAGAACTCTATGGAAGAGTAGCCCAGGGAAGGACCAGAGATTGTCAGAAGCTACAATTTCCTGGGCTAGTCATTTTTTTTTTTTAACTTGGCCACTAAGTTAAAATGAAGAGTGTCCTAGATCAAACTTCATTCTCTAAGTTTGATCTAGGACACAGTATTAGTAGTAAGTAGCATCACAGACAAAAGATGCTCACATAGAAAAGCATGAAGAATCATTTTAGACATTCACAATAGCAGAGGCAAAAACAAAATCATCAACCAGGGAAGGAAAGTCAGAAGAAGAAAGATAGAAGGGAAATCAAATGGTTCTCATAAATTGTGTCAAATGATTTTCTTGCCTCAAGAAGTCTTTAACATGCCAGTATCATTCTCACTCTCTGCTAACAATTATAATTGTTGTTGTTAAAGAAAGTCATCAATTATTAATTGTGATTTTTAAAATTGCAATTCTATGAATATTTTTCTAATTAAATCAAGCACACATTTGGAAAAAAATATAATGTATGCTAAATATGTTCAGATAATATACCTAAATATTAAGAATCTAAATTGTGTATTTTATTCCAGTTTATATAACAGATACTCAATATAGTGGAATTCTTATGTCTCTGTATGGTAAATATAATAGAATTATTTTTTGATGGTTTGATCTTTCTTATGGCAATGAGTAAGTCTTTAAATATTTAAAATAAAGCTATTTCAAAACACTTCTGGATTTGTGGCATAAGTTCCTGATAGGCCTACATTCTCATATATAACAAATGAACACAAAATGTAAAGGTTCTAGGATATGAACAAAAGAAAGCAGATTATGAAGGGGATTTGAAACCTAGAAGACAGCACCAGCAAGACTTAAGTTTGTCATTTTTAAGGCTTTAGTCAGAGGTGAGGCTGTAGTTGCAGCGATACATCATCTTTCTGGACTAGAAAACCAGAGGATAGAGTCCAAAGTCACAGCAAAGTGAGAGAGAAAAATAACAAGAAAAGAGCCAGCAAAAAGGCACCTCAAATTCTATGTAAAGCTCTGCCAGGTCTCAGACTGACTCTTGAACCAAAAGAATAGAGATGACAGAGGAAAGCGTTAGTAAACTTGAAGATAAATCAATAGTAGTTATCCAACGGGTAGAAGAAAAGATAAAAGATTCAGGGGAGAAAAAGAACAGTGCTGCAGAGTGTGTGACAATATCAAAAGATCTAATACATGTGTCTTTGGAGTCCCAGAGACAATGGGGCAGAAAAAAGTAACTGTAGAAATAACTGAGATACCACCTAACTCCAGTGAGAATGGC
>CAUYQG010203046.1:0-32145 GCA_963574415.1 Tarsius wallacei | reverse complement strand
CCACAAAATGCAAATTGACTGTTGTTTGGAATCTTGCAAGTGAATTTGCTCTTAGACATCAAATGGTGGTAAATATCTGTCTGGGGATGGGGAGACACCTCTTATCAACAAGGGTGCCTGAACGAAGCATTCTTGTATACCCTAACCCCTAACTGTACCCCACAATACCATAATAATAATTTTAAAAAGTGTTATAATGGAAAATTATTCAGCAAAAAAGAAACAAACTACCGACATGCTACAGTACAGATTAACCTCAAAAAAATGCTAAGTGAAAGAAGTCAGACATAATATGTTGTATATCATATGGTTTCATTCATATGAAATAGCCATAAAAGATAATTTTTAGACAGACAGGAGATTAATTATTTTTTGGGGCTGAGTGTAGTAATGAAAATTCACTGCAAATAGGCACAGGAGATGTTTTAGGGGTGATGGACATTTTCTAAAAGTGGACCGTGCTGATCAGTTGCACAACTCTGTAAATTTACTAAAAATCATTGAATTGTACACTAAGAATGGCTAAATGTATAGAAATTATACCTCAATAAAACTGTTTTTAAAATGGAAACCAACTGTGTATGGTTTGCCAAGTGTTTTTTCTCTGTGTCAGGATGACCAGCCTAGGTCCCAAAATAAAGACACGTGGAGCAGACCTGCAGGCAACTTATGATGGACATGAAAAGAAAACAACCTTCGTTGTTTGTTATTAGCCACTAAGACTCAGATTTGGGGGTCAGTTTTTACCATGGCATAATATAGCCTATCTTGAATGGCACATTTGTCTTTCTGAGAAGTAAAATGTATCATTATTAATGTTAAATTCTTCAGTGAAGAATTTCCATTTAAGAAGAAAAATTATTACTGAATGCATTTTCTGTAATTTTACAACAAATTTTATGGTTCTTTAAATTAAAAATACAAAGCATTTGGTAACATTTTAGTTTCCGTGCAACTCTAAATCACATGACAAAATTATTTACACATATTTGCATATCTCTTTAGTTAGTGTTGGGAATATCTTAATGAACAAGATAGACATGAACTCTACCTTCCAGAGCTTATTATCTGAAAAAAAAACAATGTTTACTATCTGTTTGCTTTGTATGCTCTATTTTGATGCAACTATAATTTTATTTTGATATTCCATGTTAATTATTTTAAATAAAGGAACTAGGTAATTGTCCTTTCAGTTTAAACTTCTGTGACTACCACTTCTGACCAGATAATTTTTATAATGCATATTTTAATTTGTAGTCATTTTTTATTTCTACCAGCAGATGGAACCCTTTAGATTTATTTTGTCTCACAGCAATATATAAACCTTTGTGATTTCATTTTCAAGTACTATTTTTTCTTTGATTTAATATTTATTTCTAGAACAGATAACAGGCAAAAATAACATTCTGCATTCCAAAAAACTCCATATTAATGAAATTCACATCAGCATACTCAAGTATACTTTGCCACAGAACATCTGTCATGGGGTAAATTCTTAAAATATACTTTGTACTTCCAAAGATTAAGAAAAAAAGTATGAGCTAAAAAATAAAAGTTTCTATCCTCTAGATAAGTGGTTGGAAAACTTTTTATGTAAAGAGAGAGTAAATATTTTAGGATTTGTGGGCCTTAAGGTCTCCATGGAAACTCTTCACTTCTGCTATTGTAGCACAAAAACAGCTACTGACAATATATAAACAAATGAGCAAGGCTGTGTTCCATTAACATTTTATATATAATAATAGTGAGCAGATTTGGTCTTTGGGCCATAGTTTTCCCACCTCCTAGGCTGGTGATTCCTTAACCCGAGTGTGTTTCAGAATTACGATACGGACTTGTTAAAACTCAGATTGTGAGGCCTGACACCCAGAGTTTCTGATTAGGCAGATTTCCGGAGAGACTCAAGAATCTGTATTCCCAACAATCTTCCAAGTGACGCTCCTGCTGGTCTCAGGAACACACTTTACTCAGAAACCCCCACTCTAGACCACATGTAATGATTTCTGCTGCCTTGTTTTTTGTAATAGTTTAAAACAGAGTTAAAACTTTTTATTTTTTTAACCATGAATCTGTAAGATGCCCTAAAGAGATCATTTGCCAGGGCAAAAGTTTGGATGGGTAGGAAGTAAGACTCTATATTGTAACTTCTGTGGTTTAATTATAACCATCTATTACAGGGATGTAGTATTTTCTATTTGAGGATGGTGTTATATAAAATACATTTTGCATAGAATCACAGGCTGAAAATGTGCTGATATTAGTAGTATTAGAAAGTGGGAAAAGAATAACCCACCACTTAGTGTCAAACTCTGCTTTCTTCTTGACATATTCCTATATTTTTAATATCTATTTTTATATAGTTAAGGTCATATTTCACATTGAATTTTGTTATATGTTTTTTTAAGCTTAGTGATCTAAATGGTAACCCTTGTTATTAAAAATAATTTGAAAACATAATTTTAATTGATATATAATATTCTATTGTATATGTGTTTAACCATATTTTAGGCAACTGTTCCCACTCTTTCCAAATGAAACCTAAAGTTGGGACAGTCACATGGTTTTGTCCAGAGAAACTGGCTTGGGGCTTTTGCAAAATTCTTCTTATGTCAGCTCCAGCAAGGTGTAGGACCAACAGCACAATTCTAACATGTCTAAGAGAAGCAAAGAAAAGTGAAGAGTTAAACTAAATTTGACAAGTTTCCTGAGAGTACATGATGTAAAAGTAGCACAACTGAACCCAAATATCTGAAAGGGACATTGGAATAAGCCTATGGTGTAAAACTGAAAGAATCTGTCAAGAAAATTTGAAAATTCTAGGTGTTTTGTGCTAATAATAATAAAGATCAGATGAGAAAAAAGCTGTCTCTGAAGATGCCAGGGCTGACACATGACAATTTACGCCAAATTCTTCCTCTGCCCCCGTTACCCATGCCTTGGCATTTTACATGTTTCATGGGCCCTGGAACTACTGATATTAGGAGGAAACAGGTGTAGCCTCAAAGTGATCGAGTTTCCACCATGCAACAAAATGGGGTCTTACAGTCAGAATCAAGTTCAGTTGAGAAATAAGTGATGAAAGTTATATTTCTTGCAGACTGGACTAAGATTCAAGCTCCAATTCTTCTCACTTTCTGAAACACCATTACCAGGTATGACACCAATCACTCTAGCCTCCAGTCTCCATGAAAAGTATATTCAGAACTGACAAATAAAATTGAGGCAAAACATGTCTACACAATACGAATGTGTTCAAATAGCTGGCCTATTAGTGAAAACAATTTTGCATCGAGTGTTTAATTGAGTTGTTAGCTAAAATAAGCCCAAATAGTTGATCCACGATCTCTCTATGGTCATATTCTTGCCAGCTTAACCAAATTTATAGAGAGAATAACAGCAGCAGACCCAAGTTTCTGTATTTATATTTCTTGCTTGAACTTCATGATGAAAAACACAAAACTGTTCTGAGTTATTTTAACATTAAACAGATTCATCCTTGGAATTGAAAAATGCTAATGCTTTCCTATGCCCATATGCTGAATAAAATTGAAAGTAAACAGAGCCAGCATATTTTGGGAATTGCTACTATAGTCATCAAAGCAATTAAAAACTCATTTCAAGGTGGTTATTATGGTAGTATTTGTTGTTATTTACATGTCAGAAGTAGAGACACTTCTGTAGTAGTATATCATATTACATATATTAATAACAAAAAATGAACCAAGAAAATGTATTCATTTCAAAAAAACCATAATTAGTTCTGAAGGCCTAAAGTTTTCCATTCCAACGTCTTAAAGATGAAGTTCTTTCTGTACCACCACAAGTTTAATATTTTAAAATAAAATTACATTTGTGGTCATAAAAGTATAATAGATTAAGGATAATAATGTTTGGTTATTTGACTCATACCTGTATGAATCTTCATTTATTTGACTAGCTTGCCATAACCTTCTCATAAATTAAAAGACTTTAAAATAATTAATAGTACAGTTTGTACTAGACAATAACATCTCTTACTGTTTCTGATATATTTACTAATGTAGAAAGAGAAAAAAAGTAAGGTCTGTTGTAACAGCTGTACTTCTATTATGCTAAAAATTATTCTAAAATATTACATAGAATAAGGCTTTGCTCTAAAGTTCCTCAGTAATTTAACATTTTCTCACAGTTATAATTGTTCTTATGTAAGAATTTTGTCTCTTTAATCACAGGGCAAACACATGGAAGAAAGAGAAAAAAAAGTTGTACAATGTTCTTTATATCTCTAAACGCCATGTACTTTTCTAGGTTTGAACTATATCTTGTGTCTGGAAAAAATCTCGTTCAAGAAGAATCTATATGTCAAGAAGTGTCACATGTACCCCCGTTTTCCTTGAAAACATGTTATAGAGTACCAACAGAAAGTGGTATTTATATAAAATCAAGCCAATATTAATAAACTGGTTGTGATAGGCAAATCACAGCAGTGGCTGTCATGCTTATAAATGCCCTAAAAATATTAATGGTGGTCATTCTTTCCCTGTGCCATGATAAGCGGTAGGTAAGAAGAGTCTCTGTGTAGCCTAAACCTTCTCCAGGATACTGTAACAGCCACACTGACATTTCTGGTCAGCCTCATAAGGCCAAGATCCTTCCTCAGAGGGAGTCCTGATCTTGGATCCCGGGTTTGACCCAGGTTACACCTTATACTCTGTGTTTACTTCCTAATCCTATCAAATATTTATACTGTCCTGCATTTTCCACAGCTCTCCATGACTGTTGGCTGATATTATGGAAAGGTATTAGAAGGTCTCAGCTGCCAATAGATGTGCCCTTTTAATAGATGCCTGGGACTCCTTTTCTTGTGGTTTTAATATCTGGTTTTCTAACCATTACATACTTAGGGCCATACTTAGAGCCTAGAGCAACAAAGATTGACATTTTTGTATGCGTGCTCACATAAGAGGATACCTTCTTCCTCACCAGAGTTTTTAGTTTGATGGATCTTTTGGGCTTTTTGCAGTCTGTCTCGAGCTTAAGGGAACCACCTCTTTGCTGGAGTGAAGTCTGTGGCACTTCGAATGCCAGTCATACACACAGCCCCATTCTGGTTAAAGCTAACACATCCAAAGATTCATTTTGAGGAAATCTGCCTATGTCAGTTAGCTCTTGCTATGTGACAGATAACCTCTAAATCTCAGAGGAATTCATTTAGCTGAGGTTAGCTGATCTAGGGTGAGCTCTTGGGGGTGACCCTGCTGAAACACTTATATGCTATATGACTCTCATCCTTTTTCTGGGTCTAGCAGGCTAGTCCAGGCTTGTTCTTCCCATGGCAATAGTAGAAGTGCACAAGGATAAGAAGAAATACAAAAGTCCTCTTGACTGAGACTCCACACTGGCATACTGCCACATCTTTATAATTCTTTTGGCCAAAACAAGTCACATGGCCAACCACAAAATCAAATACAAGAATGAGAAAATACACTCTGCCCCTTCAGCAGGAGGAATGTGAAGTCTATGGCAAATGGCATGGATACACAAGGGGTAAAGAACTGGGGCCATTAATGCAATGTACTACATTGCCACAGGCTTTTCCTTACCCATAAATCATCTTGCTATATCACTGACTGAGTCAAGAAACAGCATCTGATCCAACAGCAGCCATCTACTGCAGCTAACTTATGAGTCCAATGCAAGAGTTCTGCTCAATAAGATAGCTTAGTTTCAGGTCAGGCTCGGTGGTTCAGCCTGTAATCCCAGCACTTTGAGAGGCCGAGGCTAGTGGATTGCCTGAAACCTCAGGTTCGAGACCAGCCTGGGAAACTTGGTGAGACCTTGTCTCTACAATAAATCAAAAATTAGCTGGGCATAGTAGTGCACGCCTATAGTTCCAGCTACCTGGAGGCTGAAGCAGAAGGATCGCAGGAGCCCAGCAGGTTGACGCTGAGGTGACCGTGAGTGCACCACTGCACTCCAGCCTGGGCGACAGAGTGAGGCTACGACTCAAAAAACAAAGGCAACTTAGTTTCTACCCAGGTGCCTAGATTAACCATAACATGAAAGTGCAAAGCTATTGGTAAATATGGTTTCTACCAGTAGATGGAGAGGCAGAGGAAATTATCTGTATCTTTCCTGGAGATGTAAGAAACTGTACTTCCTAACTCATTCTCTTACTAGATATCTTCCCCTTTCTTCTCCTGCATGTAGTTAATATGAGGATAGGAAGTGGCAATATAGTCAGCTTACAATTATGTCCACTTCGAGACTACATCTTTGCATAAACACCCACGCATTGGTGGAAAAAGACTGTTTCCGGCTTCACCTTCACAACCAGAAAATTAGTCCTTAATCAGACTAAGATTTAATACTATCAGTGTTTTTGAGCTAACAGTCAAGTTTTTTAAAGTTATATTTAAAAATCAGGAAATATAAAGGTTGTTTGTAGCTATTATCCAGGCCAACACTTTTATATTAGAATCTCTCCTCCCTACTCTCTTAAGCTAGATTATTGCTGATCATTCAGGACACAGTTCAAATCCATCCTAGACATGAAGTCTGACTAGGCTATCAATTCCACATTAAGTACTTCCTTTGATCTTACAGAGAGTTTACTAGCTATTTTCTTATTGCCATTTTCATGTTGGTTATGGTGCCCCCTGCCACACACTAACACAGCCCTGTGGAACGGGTAGCCCAAGGGACTTGTGTCCTTCATCACAGATCACACCTCCCCACCCACAACTCCAACAAACATCCCATCCACAGATGAGTAAGTCAGGAATGGTCACCATACCCAAAGCAAGCTAGTCCAACCATTGGCTTGATAAGGAAGGTGAGAAAATCACACTAAATGAGGTTTGAATAATTAGCTAAGTCAAAGAGACTCATTTTTAGAAATTTAAGCATGAATTCTAGAAAAGAGGCAGGCAGAAAGAGAGAAAAAGACCCAGAGAGTAGCCAAAGCACGTTAATTGTAGACCACTGACTCAGGGAGACTTCTAGCTGTCTTGAGTCCAGGACAAGCCTCCAACTCCTATCTTTCTATGATTCTATGGTATGGATATTTACTCTGAGTTCCATGAAATCCTAACTCTCTTATCATTAAATGAATTCTAATTTTAAAAAAAATGATGAGAAATGAAAATAACTAAAACAGCCACTTATTACATGTTCTTTTGTTTTTTGTTACATGTTGCTTGCCTGTCTTCCTATTTAGTAAGAGATTAGCTCTTTAAGGGCAAAGATATTACGTATCTTCCCAAGGCAGCAAACACAGACTTCCAACACACTGAGATCCTCGAAAAGAACATCATAAATTGAATTGATATTAGTCCCAATATTCTTTCTAAAATCAATTTTAAAACTATACCAAAATGTATCTGCTATATGCTATTTTAAAAAATGACAGCTGAATTCTTTCTTTCAGATGTGGGATGTCCTACAAGATGACTTCCCAGACAGCAGAAAGAATGGAATGGTTTATCTAATCTATCATTTTCTCCTGTATTTGATCATCTCTATTACAGATAGAGAATCACCCAGCAACTTCTTTAAACCACTGCTATGTATTCACAGCACCAAATGTCTGCTGGCAAAACTTTTCATCCCTCAGTTCTCTGAACAAATAAAAAATCATACCTAGAGGAAAAAAAAAAAAAACCTATGGAGATTCATAGTGAAAAATGTGAGCCAGAAAATAGTGGATAAGTGTATTGTCAGCTGTATGAACTCCCCTCCACTAACCACAGTCATATTGGAGAACTGAAGCAGGGGAGGCAGGGTATTATCTCTTAGTCTTCATCTGCACACTGCATTCTGACAGCACACTAAAGGCTCATTATATGTAAGTATACAGAGTAACTCTACAAGGCTTAAGTTTTTTTCAAGTCTGTGCTATTTTGACATTTCAAACTATTAATCTTTAATAGAAAAGATAAATCAAAGGCAGGTTACGTTGGAAGTATTTTATTTAGCAATATTCTTAAATTATATCTTATAACTTTGATCCTTTCCTGGAAGTCTATACTTGAATCTGAAACTTTTACAAAATTTCAAAGCTTTAACTTTAACTTTAAAATACTCAATAAAGACACAAGAAAGGCATTACTATATTTTTTATTCAGGATCAAATGACTTGCTATTTTTCCTAAATTAAAAATTTGTGTAATTATTCTTCTTAATCTCAGAGACTATCCTGTGTGTCCTTTTTTATTAGGTTTAAGTCCACATATCAATCACCATTGCATTTCTGACCTTTGAAAGCCATGCTAAAACTCACATTTTATGAAAGAATTGGAAAAAAATTGTATTTCCCTACTAATTTCTTCTAAAACACGATTTATTCTCTTGTACCTTTCGTTTCTGGAAAAACAGATTTGTTTTTCATTCTGTGTAAGGAATGCTGTTTCTATAAATCTCAATTTCCCCCTTCCATTAAAAAATATTATCTACCCTTTTCATACTCTGGTGGCTCAGCCTGTAATCCCGCGCCTTGGGAGGCTGAGGTGAGTGGATTGCCTGAGCCCGCGGGTTCGAGACCCGCCTGGGCAAGCGAGACCTCATCTCTACAATAAATCAAAAAAAAATTAGCCGGGTGTGGTAGCGCGCGCCTGTAGTTCCAGCTACTTGGAAGGCTGAGGCGGAAGGATCGCCAGAGCCCAGCAGGTCGAGGCTGCGGTGGCCGGGAGCGGCCACTGCACTCCAGTCTGGGCGATCGAGTGGGACTCCAACTCAAAAAAAAAAGAAAAAAAAAGAAAGAAATAAAGTTCAGCTGTTACAGTTCCAGAACTCTATAATTTTTCTACTCTGTGTCCATGGCAGTAGACAAGACTAATTTTCAACAAGGATATAAAGTAGGGCAATTCAAGATGTGATCTAAAAACATATTATAGTGAATTATATATACATATTATAAACATATTACAGTATACAGATATTGTTTGGCCTGGGCCCAAATATTCTCTCTGCCTATGGAGACCCACTCACCCTCTACTTTTAGTTCAATTGGGCCTAGATAAGCTTGAGATCTGAATCAGCCAATGGAACTCTCCCACTGTGAAGTCCCTCCCCCATCATCAGAACTTTTCTGAAACAGTGGAGATACATGCATTCTATCCTTCTGGAAACAGCATATTACCTTTTTCAATATCCATCTGATTTGTTGCCCATTATATGGCAGCCATTTGGCTTAGGGAGAACTGATACAACCCTCAACTCCAGAGGTGGTTTATACTGTTTAGTATAAGCCAATCAATAAAGCTCTTATTCCCTTTGCCCTAGATATTGGGTCCATGGTGGGCAATGACCTTAGGTGGTCCTCACAGAAAAACATACAGGACTTCTGCCAATAATTGAGGAGAAAGATTTGTTTGCTTGCTCTGATTTATGTAGTGTGCACCTGTTAGTACTAGAACCACTGTAGCTACAGCTGACACATAAAGAAGAGCTAAGAATCTCAGAGAAGTTGATCAAATCACATCCAAAGTTTCACTCCATCTGGGCTTTTATCTATTATACGAGCCAATACATTTATTATTTAAACCAGTTTGTGTTGAAGATCACATAATATATGCAGTTTTCATTAACATCTTTGCCATTACATGGAGGGATCCCACCTGAGAATAAAGTCGAAGGGAGAAAAGCAGCACTGGGATAGAAAGCAGGAAAGATTGATTACTGGTGACATCACTTGAGGTCCCTTCTTCATTGTAAATTAATGCAGTATCCTTTCTTATTTAAATTAATCTGAGTTGGGTTTCTTCTACTTGCAAGTGTGGAGTCCTGACTAATTCAGTAGTGTTTCTGGTTTGTGTAATTTATTGGCTCTGAGAGGATTATTTATTCGTTCATTGAAAGAACCATCATGAGAACTAGATTTGAAAAAGAAAGAAATAAATACAATGGTCTTTCAGAACTAAATTGAGTGTAATATAACCACTAGTCAGAAAAAATTATTCAGCCCAAATCACCAACTAGCTACTTTAAAGGAATGTATGTACAAAAAAATACAAAGAAAGTTAAAAAATGGCTTAAATAAGTTCTGTCATCCTCTTAATACCTGGTTATTACCCATTCTGTATGTTCCTAAAGGATGACTGTTATTTGTACTACATTCCATGCTCCAAAAGAAGCTTGAGGCTTCCTCTTCTCCAACTTCACCAAGATAAAGGAAGATTATGTGGATCAAGGCCAAGAGCATTGCTAGGCTCCAGTGATAAGGGCTAAAACTTCTACCATGGCACAAGAGGTTTGGCATCCCTGTGGCTTCATTTTTTTTTCTTTGTAGTTATTGTTTTTAGAAATCTCCTCTCTTTGGATGCTTTTTTTAATGGGAGGATCCTACTCTAGACTTTTCTCTTCTTCCATGTATCTATTAGAGAAGCTTTAGCGCATTCTTAGAGTTGTTCTAATCCTCTCCCATGCTTCCCCTCCACCTCTGCCACTGCCACTCTCAGGCCTTGACAAATGGAGAGAACACTGTATCAGGGAGTCAGATAGGCAGACAACAGTATAATGATTAAAATGGAGATTGAAACACTGAGTTCCTATTAGATCTTTCAACTAGTCTTTGGGAAAAAAACCATGAGTTAATTCTATCCCACAATAAAAGATACCTCTACCATAATCTCAATGTCAGTTACAGTAAATTATTTGACATTACCTAAATTCACTAGGCTTTTAACCTCTCTAAGCCTCAGTTTCTCATTTGCATTAATAAAGATAATTTTACCTAACCCATAAAGTAATTGTAAGAATTAACTGTATATGTAGAACCTAGGTATAGATTAAGCATTCAATAAGTGTTATGTGTTAAAAACATACCTCCACAATGGCCCTTATTAGACTGTAATATAATTATCACATTCCTTTGTGATAATTCCTATGACTCCTTTGTGATCCACATGGGCAGGCACTCTAACTTGTCTTTATACACTAAATACTTAGCAAAATTAGGAAGCTCTCAGCAAATATTTGTTCAATGCACAAATGATGTAACATTAGAGTTCAAACTTCTATTTGCCATGAAGTAGAACAGGAAAAATACTTTTTTAGAGACTTTCTTTTTTAAAAAAAATTTTTTTGAGTTGGAGTCTCACACTGTCACCCAGGCTGGAATGCAGTGACATGCTCATGGCTACTGCAGCCTCAGCCTGCTGGGCTCAGGCTATCCTTCTGCCTCAGCCTTCCAAGTAACTTGAACTACAGGTGTGCATCACCATGCCCAGATAATTTTTTTTGGATTTATTGTAGAGACAAAGTCTCACCAATTTGCCTAGGCTGGTCTCAAACCCCTGGGCTCAGGCAATCCTCTCGCCTCTGCTTCCCAAAGTGCTGGGATTATAGGTGTGAGCTACTGTGCCCAGCTGGAAAAATACTTTTCTTAAAAATATTTATACCATATAGCATTCATATTTAAATCCTCATACACAAATGCAAATAATAATGTAATAGAGTGATGACTTTCAAGATATGTGCTCTGCACGTCCACCAAATCAAAATTGTATATTACTTTTGAACTTGAAGGGTATAAACAACAAAGAAAACAAGCATTTAATCAGGGTTCTCGTATGAGTATCAGGAAGTACATCTGAGATCCTTCCTTAACTTTGGTCTTCAGTTTCTCTATGGGGGAATTCAAATTTACTTCAGGTGTACATTCTAGATCTTGTACACTTCTGATATAGAAAGCACTAAAATGTCTGTGAATTGAAGGAGAAGAGATAGCAAGAGCTGTGAATAAATACTCCTGGACTTGTTTATTTTTAAGGGTTCACTCCTTTACTTGTCCCCCACATCTAAATTGTCCCAATTTCCTGAGACTATAACAACTTATTGCAAGTACTTAGTTCTTAACATGCTTTCAACAATATTCACTTTTCAATAAAATCCTTGGACCTTTTTAAAGCTCTGGACTCCAAAACTAGCCTTCTTTCCTCTAATGAGTATATCAGTACCAGCTATAATAACAGATGTGTATGGATCCAATGAATATTTTCATTCCAAATGACAGTACTGCAGTCTCACAATTTTGAATATTATTTGCAAAAGGTATAGCCTATGAAGGGTTGGAGGAAGTAGTAAAATTAGAAGACAAGGGAAACCTTTTTCATGGTGATTTGTTTAAAAACCGGAATTTTTTTTTACTTTTGGGGGGTTTTATGATCTCTAAATATGCCAAGAAAACCAAGTTAAACATACTATCATTGTATATTCTTAAGCAAACAAATGTATTATATGTCTGTAAAAGATATTTAAAATAAGTGTCATATATATTTTGTCAAAATTTCCAATCTTCAAACTTAAAAGTTTATTGTCATTTTCCCTTGTGGCTTCAGTATTTTTCAAATATTTTTATAAAGATAGTTATTTAAATTTGAATCTCAGGAAGGCATCCTGTCTTAAAACTTTACGTGTCCTTAGCAATTAGAATATCATTCATTTAGGTGCATTTCATAAACCTGGAAACTCTGAAATTCTAACTAAGATGTTGAAGAAACATTGAAGTTACTAAAAGAGGTTTTAAACAAATCTTCTCTGGAGATTTAATATGAAGCAGATTAATTTTCTGCACAAATAGTTTTGGTTGCACAATTTGAAAAAAAGAACTAATCTCTCAAATTTCCTTTTTGTTTTCCCCTACCAGGTGATGATATTTGGTATTTCTTTACCTAGAGGTATGATCCACTTTTAATGTGGCTCACAAAGTTAGTGACCTCTGTCATAAAGCCATACTCAACACACACACACACGCACGTGCGCACACACACACATACACACACACACACAGTCACCAGAGGGTTTTTTATTTTGTTTTGTTTTTTGCTACTTTCTGCCAGCCACAAACAGACATACTAGATTTAAGGAGGATGACAAAGAAGGACCTTGGTGGAATGTATTGTCTTTCCTCTAACCCTAGCTTCCTGGCTGCAATTTTTGACCAGCCACCACTGCATTTTCCATTTGTGTACAAGAGATACGTAATTAATCTTTGATAAATTGAGCTATTTCCACACTGAAACCTGTAACATGACTTTGAAAGATTGTGGCCTGTTCTCTTAAATACATAGAGAAATATACAAATACTATCTGCCATCTTTACCTCATCCACCCCAACCCTCAAAGGTCTACACATTAAAAAACAATCCAGAAACCATTCAGTTGTAGAAACTCAGTGGTTCAAGCCTTGGTTTGTAGAATTGCAATATAAGTAAAATCCACTCAAGGACTGCTGTTAAGACTTAGGGAGTTGCGTCTAGAAAATTAAGTTCAGTTTCAGAACTGGTGGTCCTATATTCCTTGGGCTTTCAGAGTATAATAAGAGTGACAAGATTTCTTTCTGTGGTAGACTGAATAATTGCCCTCTCCCCCAAAAGATGCCCACATTCTAATCCCTAGATCCTAAGAATGTGTTACATAGTAAAAGGGCACAGATGTTATTAAGAGTCTTGAGATGGAAAAAAGGTCCCAGATTATCCAGGTGGGTTTAGTATAATCCAAGGATCCTTGTAAGAGAGAGGAAGGAGAGTTCTAAAACAGCAGAGAGAGGAGAGATTTTCCTGGGTAAGACGAATTTTCTAACTACTTTTTTCCAGGGGAACTCTGCTGAGTCTGTGCATGGACTGAGGGTAAGGCTTGCCACAGAGGGACTCTTAATAGCATAAAGAGGAAACAAGCAGAACTTTTGATGTTTCTGTGATCTGGAGGTAAGCCCCATAAACATAACTGGCAAGACCAGAAGGACCACTCAGCTGAACCTGGCCCAAATTGCTAACTCATATAATCAGGAGCATATAAAATGGTTGTTGTTTTAAGCCACTAAGCTTTGGAATGGTTTGTTATACAGCAATAGATGAGGTATAAGATTCTAAAAATCCCTAAATGTAGGTAGAGGATTCAAAGGTATGTAGTCAAAAAATAAAAAATAAGAAAAACTAACTACACAAAATCATTGCAAGTACAATTAAACTAACAAATACATAAATAAAATGATCTACTCACAGGGAAATAAATATGGTGCTGTGATAGACACCAATTATGGCCACTTTCTAAAGAAAAGTGATTGAAAAATAAAATAACTAGGAGTCAAGGTGGTTTATGCCTGTAATCTCAGCACTTTGGGAGGCCGATGTGGGAGGAGTGATTGAGACCAGGAGTTTGAAACCAGCCTGAGCAGCAAAGCAATATTCTGTGTCTACAAAAAATTAAAAAAAAAAAAAAAATTCGACAGGCCTAGGAAGTTAAGGCTGCAGTAAGCTATGATTGCACCACTGCTCTCTAGCAGGGGCAACAGAACAAGACCCAGTCTCTTAAAGAAAAAAAGAAAAAAACTACACAATTCTTTTGCAAATACACTTTTAGGAGGAGAAGATAAAAATATAAGATTACAAAAATAAAATAACACTAAGCAAATTTTATTAAAAATTTTCAACAATCTAGAAAAATTAATACTTTGCTAAGAAAATTTAAATTATCAAAATGACTCAGAATGATATAGCATAATAATGATAAAAAATCACGGAACTGAGAAGATACAGTTGTATCTCAAAAAAAAAAAAAAAAAAAGACACAGGCCAAGAGACTTTAACAGAGCTCTCTCATGAAATAAAAAATAAAAATCTCATGAGCTCTCTCATGAAATAAAAAATAAAAATCCAGAGCACCGTAAGAGACAGAATTTTCCCAACAAATTCTATGAAGCTAGCCTAATACAAAGCCTAAAACTGAATGAAGACTACAAAAAGTCTATCTCACCTATGAATATCAATCTAATTTATGAAGTTAGCAAATACCAAAATAAAATATTAACAAATTAAATACATATTCATTAAAATAGTAATAAAACTAAGAAGTTTTATCTACGAATAAAAGAATGATTTATCAGGAGATTCATCATTATAATTTAATATATTAACAGAATAAAGGAAAACTATGGTTATTTTATACATTTAGAAAAAAGTATTTGATATAATTCAATATTTATCGATTTAAAAAACACAATGATTTGCAAACTATGGATATTTAAAACTTTCTTTAATGAAATTTTCAGCAAAAAACCTAAAGGTACAATATCATAATTCAGAAATAAGACAAAGATACACGCTACCATAAGCACTATTCAACATTTTGTTGGCAGTTCTGGTCAAAAAAATAAAATAAGAAAAAGAAACAATAGGTTACAAACACTGGAAAGAAAGAAAAAAATTATCATTAGGTGATAATATGAATGTTGACATAAAACCAAGAAAATCAACTGATAAATGGTAAGTAACAAAATAGTTCATAAGATGTCTGGATACAATTTTATTATACAAAAACAAATAGTTTACTTACACAAGCAATAACAGAAAAATGTAATGAAAAGAGCATCTCTTTTTACAACTGTGAAAAAACTGTAAAACATTAATGATGAAACACTAAGGATCTATATAAATAAAACTGTAAAATTGTGTATGGACATTTTTATGTCTAAGACTTACAAATGTCAAATTGCAAGTGATACAAATAAACCCAATTCAAACCACCTTAACCAATTAAGAGAAAAATCATTGGTGTGTGGCAGTAGGAAAGATAGGAATTAGAGTTGGTCTTGGGCACAACTGGATCTAGGGACTCAAGAAAGGCCCTGGGTTTTCCTTACGCTGGACATTTGTTTTTGTTCATCCTGTGCTACTTTTGGGGACTGCTCCTCCCAAAATCCACTTATGTAATTCAAATAGAACTACCAATTACTGTGGCCACCTTCTGTTTGCAGGTTGCGCACATAATCTAGTCCCCAAAGTACCTAAAATTGATTTATGTGTACTGTGTAAACTAGGGATCCAATATCTCCCCCACCCCTCATTTCCCCAATACCACATATTGAACAGTTTCTTTTTTCCTAGTAATGTGTTGCCAATCTGTAACATAATTAAATTGACACTTATGCATGAACCTGTTTCTGGGTTCTGTTCTGTTCTCATGTTCAGTTCACCTAATAAGTACACAACAATATTAACGGATTTCTTCTACTTCTCTTCCTTTCCCCCTAACTTCTTACTTTAACACCACATTCTTTAGTCAAGAAGTAATAAATTCTCATTATGCGAGTGAGGTTTTGGTGAACATTAATTTTAGTTCTGATGTAAATTTCCTATTTATTTATTTGTTTGAGTCAGAGTCTTACTCTGTCACCCAGAAGTTCCTTATAAAATTCTTCTCTAAGCAATAACTCATTTTCATTTTCTATCAATTTTGCCTTCTTCATCCTCCTCTATTGCACTTCACCCTGGGTAATTCCATTGCGCCTCAACTTCCTGGGCTGAGGCAATCCTTCCACCTCAGCCTCCCGAGTACCTGAGACTACAGGCACATGCCACCTTACTCGGTTAATTTTTTGACATTTTTGTAGAGACGAGGTCTTGCAATGTTGCCCAAGCCGGTCTAAATCTCCTGGGCTCAAGTAGCCATCCCACCTCAGCCTCCAGAAGTGCTGGGATTACAGGTGTGAGCCACGGAGCCTGGCCAAACTTCCCATTTAAATCAATGGCTTGTTGTTGAACAGGAAACATGAATGGGAGTTTGGGTGTACAGAAAACCAGCAAAATGTAAGCCCCTGCAAATCCAGTGAAATATTTTAAGGGGCTTCAGAGTTTTACCATATTTCGTAGGAGTTTAAAGGATTTGGAGGTTAAAGGCAAATTTTAAGTAAGTTTCCAGGGTCAGAACAACTTCTCACATCTGGGTTACACATGCATTTACAAGAAATCCCCCTTAAGTTGTTTTGAATGTGAATTGTCTAATCTTAATTTTTGGCATATTGTCCTGACAAATTTTGAAGTCAAATTTAATTTCATTTCACTATTAAAAAAAGATGTCTTAAAAATATTATTCGACAGGCTATTATCTATTCAGGTTATTAATGAACTCATGTATCGAAAGTAGTACCTGTCTTTAAATAAATGACTAAAAATATCAAGTGATGTGTATTTCATCACTTGTAGTGTGTGATGAAGAGTGGCGAATTCTCTAAAATATTTTCCAAAGACCATCTCAAAAGTTACTTTTCATTAACTTTCTTATTTCTTAATTCTACTTCTCAGGATGTAATATTTATTCCATCATTAAGACTCTTTCCATTTGGCTAGTAATATAGTTTTCTGTGTATATACCTAATTAGTGGCCTTATTAGAATATAAACCCCTTGAGAGCAAGATCCAATTTAATTAACTTTGGAATTCAGTATAGAGATGAATTCAGTGTGTTACAAATATTTACAACTTCTTGGGAGTTAGGCAATCTCTCTTCTGTATTCCTGTGTTGTATATGCCACATGTGCATACAGCACAGTAATTTATTCCTTTGTTTCTCTCTTCCAAGACAGTAAACTCTTTGGAGAAAAATGCCAAATCTTGTTTGTCTTTAGTTTCTAAATTCCTGGCAATTTTAAATGTCCAATGAATATAATTAGTATGAAGAATGTGTACTTAATATCTGTTGAATGAATGAGTAAACAGGATAGTGGAAAGAGGCAGCAGACTTGAGTTTGAAAACAAGCTCTGCCACTTATGATAATGGATAAAGCATTCAAAGTCTGTGTCCTCATTTGTAACATAGGAAGATTATATTTACTACTAGTTTGGTCTTTTCTGAAGCCCTAGGAATCTGTGGAAGCAACATATTAACAGATTAAGAGAAGTTCCTTATAAAATTCTTCTCTAAGCAATGACTCATTTTCATTTACTATCTATCAGTTTTGCCTTCATCATCATCCTCTCTTGCTTTCTTACCTTGTCACTCTTATTCTTTTTCTCAATCCTGCTAATTGCTAACCAAGAAAATCTCTTGTTCCTTGATATAATTATGAAATTATTGCTATATCTTTTGGGGTGTATCCTTGTGTGTGGTCAAGGTATGTATGTGTGTAATGAACATATGAAGATTGAAGCATTCCTTAGAGGCAAGTATTCTAACTCCAGATTCTAACCTTAGGAGAACCAGACATAAAATAACCACTATCTTAAATAGGGGCAGTAACCCCAATGCCTCACTTTATCACCATTATTTGAATTAGAATATTTTACCCTGTTTTCCTAATGCCTTAGCAAGTCAATATGTTGAATAATACCTTTAAAAATCTGTTGGAAAAAATGAGTTTTAAGAATGACCTGAAGGGAGTGGCTGTTGGTCCTAGGAGAAGTTATGGCATTAACTATTTAAATACTTTTGTTAAATATTACTGAATTTTCTCATGAAGCTGACTGTTCTGTATGGAATACTTATTACGGTCACTATATCCCTTTCAACTAAGATTAATATTTAAATTTAAAAGTGTTTTGACTTCCAAACTCAATAGCAATTTGCACATTTTACTGGATTTCAAATCTGACACCTGAAACAATAATTTTCTGGATTCTGAGAGCCTCATCTATAAAATCCTCAAAAAACAGCTCTAACAGTATTAATGAGGTCAAAGCCTTGTTCTTGTTTTTTTTTTTTTTTTTCCACTAGGGCCAATTTGTTTTGCTTTTTTTCTGCCTAACACCTCTAATCAAAGCCAGGCATATGTGTGAAAGCATGCTGTATGTCACGCAGAAAACTGGGTTAAAATCCAGAGAACTTAATTCAAATCTATTGGAAACTATATATCAGATCCACATCCTACAATGCCATTTTCAAATTGCAGATACAACGTATTCTTTATGCACGGTATATTTGATAAAGCCCTTTATTTTGTAATAAATTATTGCTATTTAAGTTCCCTAAGAATCTAACTTCTTACTTTGACAGAAAGTATTTTTCTTCTTTGTATAGTGGAAGGCGAATCCCTCCCCCCGCCCCCCCCCCCCCGCCCCCATCTTAGCTCTTTTAAGGAATCCTTTTTAGGAATCAGTCTTTCCTGGGCTTCCTGCTGGCCTCGAGCCTCATTTTCTCCCCCCAATGCCTGAGTACTGGACTGGACCAATATTTGCCAAGAATTTGGCCCTGCGGAGTGCTATGTTGAGTGACAAATGGATGAGGATGAAGGTTTTATTGAAGCATCTGAACCGCATTTAATTTTCCGTGTTGCTTTATTTGTTCCTTCTAGCTCCCAGGATATTGAATTTTGTGGGCTCCGATTGGGTCACTGGTACTTCAGGCGTTTAGCAATAAGAAACATAATCTGCTTTTTCCGGTAGGATAATAAAGCCTCGTTTATATTAAGGGCAGCTCACGCCAACCTGTTTTTACATCGAATTTTTCTAAATCTTCTGAACGAACAAATTCTTCCCTGAGCCCGAGCACTGCTTAGGCAGCCTCTGGTGATCTGATCCCGCAACCTGTGCCCCATCCCCGCGGGAATCAGACCTGACCCAGTGTGGCCTTCGCGTCGCCGCCACGACAGACCTTCTCTCCCGCTTCCCCTCCCATCGCCCGGGATCTAGCCACCATCCTGTCAGAGCCGTCGGCGACGGCGACAACCCCTTCTCCGTCCCCGAGGCTCCCCCCGCGCGGCTCACCGCGCCAGACAGCGGGTAACCGCCGCCTCCGCTGGGGCATCCCGGCTCCATAGGCCTAGCGCGCTCCAGACACCTGCCTCTCACTGGCCGCCGCCGCTGCCCCTCACCCCGCAGCCCTCTCGGCAATTGGCCCAAGGCCGCCGCTCGTCATCCTCGGGCTTCTCCCAGAGTCCCGCCTCCCTCGCCGGGTCATTTAAGTTTATCACAAATAAATAAATAAAGGAGGAAATAGAAATGCGTAGAAAGTAAAAGCAGTGGGGAGGGGGCGGGGGCGCGGAGGAAAAAGGGGGGCGGAGCGGAGGTGTAAGCAACCTAACTTGATGGTGTCTGTGTCGACCAATCACGGCTCACTCCAGTCCGGTCTGACGGGCTCCCTGAACCAATGGTTTTCCACTTCTCGGATCACTGAACAACGAGCTACGACTGACCTCTTCAGAGTGGGCGAAGGTGCGTTAGTAGGGGGCGAAGTGGGAGGACTGTTGACCAATCGTCTGTTAGCAATGCTCTGAGCGAAGTTTCCTCGTCCCAATGGATGTTTGAGATAGCGGATTGGGTCTCTCTTTGCCCAATCGAAGGTGGCAGAGATGAGGGACGAGGCGGATAGGGGCGGGGACAGGGGAGGAGAGGGGAGGAGGCAGAGTGCATTTTGTTTATGGGCGGCAACCTCACGAGGGGCGTCCCATTCTCATTGGCTCACTGAAGCCAAGAGTGGCAGGAGAGCGACCCAATAGCGGGGTAAGACAGAGAGTTCGCGGCGTGAGGCGCCCAATGTGGGCCTTCTGCCGAAGAAGTAGGGGCGGGGGGAAGTTTAGGAGTTGAGGAAAGAAGATTAAAGAGCGCGAGGAGGTAACGCCAAAAACTCTAATTTGTTGTGGGGCGGGCGGGAGGGAGGAGTGTGTGCGTGCCGAGCGGGACTAGGCGTCTGCGAGGCGCTTGGAGTGGGGGGGCGGCGGGACAGGGAAGGAGGGGAGCGGGGTGGGGTTGGGGGAGCGAGTTACAGAGCGGCGAGCCCGCGGGCCGTCGGCCGGCCGAGCGCGCGCCCCCGCGCCCCGCCCCGCTCGCGCCCCCTCCCCCGGGGGCCCCTCCTCGCGCTCGGCGGCCGACTCGCCCGCCCCGGCGGGGAAGGGGGGAAGCTCGGGGAGGGTCCCCGGGGGCCGGGAGAGGGCGGGGCGTCCCGCAGCTGGAAACGTGTCTTCTGCCTTCTTCTCTCTACTCCCTGCGCCTGGAGCTGCTGCTTCCAAGAAGAGGAGCTGCTAGCGGCGCCCGCTTGTCTTCTGCCCCCTCCCTCCTCGCCCTCCCCCGCTTGCCGTGGCTCTCGCGGTCTCAGAGAACCGGGGGGCAGGAGGTGTCCTGGCCCCAGAGCCGCTGGACGCCTCTCCAGACGCCGGAGCTACCGGCCCCCGCCTGCTTCGCTTCTACGACTAGAGAGAAAGGGGCTTGGGAAGGGAAGACACATCCTTCCTTCTTTCTCTGCTCCTTGGGGCCACTTTGGAAACATTAAAAAATGTTAACGTTTTCTGATACCCGAGATGATAAAAAAAAGAAAACGGTTGGAAGGTTTCTGAAAGTTTTAAAAAAACGCGGTCTCTCGTACATTGTTTAATGCACTCCTGTCTGTACGGCTTTCAGGTCCCCTCCCCGCCCCCCTGAGCTGTTATCCTTTTTAAGGATGCTGAAGAGGCAGGAGGCAAGGATTTTCTAAAAGTTCTATTGATAAACACACTTACACAAACATATGCTAGGCACACACACAAACTATAAACATTAGCGAAAAACACAATATGGCGTACAGCGACACTACCTAGCGCGTAATCCGCTGATCTCTTACTCTGAACCGGGTTGAATGAGGTCAGTAGCAGGATGAAGCTCTCCGGTGAAAAATCTGAATGAAACAGGAAGTAATCTGGAAGCTTGTGGGTGTAGTACTGTCTTCGGCATCAGCATTAGCCCAAGCTGAGTTGAACGTGTTACCTTTTTAGACGTTTGAAAATTGTCTTCACTTTTTAAAATAATTTGTTACCATTAAGAGTACCAAAATGTTGCTGAAGTCAAGTTTCCACTCTGCGTGGCCTTGTGTAAATTTCAGCTAATAAAACTTTCAGAGGCCACTCATTCACCCAGTGTTTTCAAGTGAACTCTATCCTAAAGTTACTTGTTGTAACATGTTGACATTGAAAGTTTTAAAACAATTACCGTTTTATAAATAAAATACTAACGCTGTGAACACTACATTTAAATGATAACCAGTCATCATTAACTTAAATTCATAAATGGTTTGTTTTCATTTCTATTCCTGCTCCTAATCCCGAGTACTCTTTGCTATCTTGTGAGAATAGATGGATCCTCCCCTGCTCCCCTGCGCCCATCCACGAAGTCAGTCTTTTCTATCCCTGGGTTCTGCATGCATGGATTCTACCAACTGCAGATCGAAAATATTCGGGTGGAAAGGGGGGTGGAAGGGGAGACGAAATGGTTGTATCTGTACAGAATATGTACAGACTTTCTGTTTGTCCTCATTCCCTCAACAATACAGCATAACAAGGATTTGCATAACATATTGTATTAGGTATTATAAGTAATCTGGAGATGATTTAAAGTATATGGGAGGATGTGTGTAGGTTATGTGCAATTGCTATAACATTTTATATAAAGCACTTGAGTCTCCATGGATTTTGGTATCTGAGGGTGGTCCTGGAACCAATCTTCCTAGGATTCCAAGAGACAGCTGTATAAGTTTGACCCGTCAAGATTGGCTACTTTCTGTCTTTTTTCTTTCAAACTAGGTATATCTTTTTTTTTTTTTTTTTGGAAAAGAAAATTTATGTTAATTTTCATGCCCTTGCTCTTTGCATAGTGTTGATACCTCTGTGCTCTCTCTCCAATAGTCTTCGCCCAAAAGCTTTCAGGATTGTCCTTGAGGTGCTGATGTTAGTCACTAATCAGTGCCCAAGGTTTGATTCCCAAGATTGGATTGTGATTTCTATTGAGCCTAGTTTTGGAGGGCTGCAGACTTGTGAATACATGGTGTTAAACTAAGCAGGTGAGAAGAAAAGTGAGTTTTCTAGAAATCTATAAGCTGCTCAGTGAGTTGGGCAATTGGGTATTTTTGGTTTTGTGGTTTCAGATCTTACCAGTGGAATACATGCCTTTTACATACGAAGATCAGGTGATAAGCTTACTGGATACCGGTCTCCAAAGCAGTATGCCCTTTCATGGTGAGGCTAAAGAAGGAAGTTTAAGGCTAAAAATTATCCAGTTCAATCTATTTCCAGGAAGAAATCTTTATCCATGTAGGCCAGTGTTTTAAGATAATCACTAGACCAACAAACTACAGAGAGGTCATGTGAAGAAAGAGAAACTATCATATGAGGGTTATAATTGGGGAAGGGGTATTTAGAACTACTAGTTGATATGATGCCAGTTTCCTATGTAGGTAGGTCAGACAGATTTGAGACCCACAAATATCTATTTTTTGCTGTCACGTTAATAAGATTTTGACTACATTGTATAGGAAGAAAATTTAAGGAAAAAAACATTTTAAATGAATTATTTTTGTCTCATTAGTGAAAGTCTTCAGACTTTCTAGACAAATTTGACTTTCTAAAAAAGAAAAAACTAGACTGAATAATCAGGTCATTTCAGAAGAATAGAATAGAAGCTGCAACCAAGTACCTGTAACAGATCTATAATTTATAAATGAATTGCAAATTACTCTGAATATCTTCAGAGTTAGTGGTAAAGAAAGATGTCTTTAAAACATTTGGAACACAGAAGTGGAGCTTGGTGGGTTTTGCTTTATTCTCTGAAATAATAATTTTACAAAATGAATGGTTAAAATTATCAAATTGTTCTAGACACTTGGGATATAGTAGTGAACAAAAGGGAAAATTGCCTGCCCTTGTGGAACTTACATTCTAATGTTATATATACACTTTATGTAGTTCAGATTGTTAGGAGAGGAGATTTTTGGATGGAACTTTAAAACCTAGCTGCTTTCTTGTTTTTAGGAACTACGATTTGAAAGAGCTTACAGAAGTTTGAGGGAGAGGAAGGTGTTCACCAATTGCCAATGATAGGAAAGAAAGAGCTTAATGTATTTCTTACTTGTACCTTGATTGACATGAAACGTTCTCCATATATTTCAGTTATTTTGACAGATAGGGATGTTGTTTTTTTCCTAATTTTAAGAATGTCTTTGAAATAAATAAAATGTTGTTTGTATTTTAAAAACTTGTGTCTTGAAATTTACTGTAAAATTCTTATGTAGCGTTGTCCTTTTAGCAAAATGTGATAAGACAAAAGTTGGAATATCTGTACATTTTTGGTTAGGATTTGTTTTAGAAATATATCTGAAAAATCCAGTACCTAAATCTTTTTCAGTTGTGGTATTGTTTTTTTTTAATGGGATCTTGCTACCTTGCCCAGGCTGTGCTTGAACTCCTGGACTCCCGCAATCTTCCCTCCCATCTCCGTTTCCCAGTAGCTGGGATTACATGTACACACTACTTCAGTTGTGGTTTTTTTCAAGAGAAGATGAAAATTTGTTGTAATTAATTTATAGGTGACATTAAAGAGATAGAAAAAGAGAGAGGACTGCAAAAAGTGCTTTGTTATTTAAATCTTTTTTACAAACTCCAAAAGCATTTGATTGGCACTTTTCTGCTTTAATAGACCATTTGTAATGCAAGATGAATATTACAGAAGATTTTAGCAATACTTTAAATCTAATTATTGAATCTGTAGGTGTAAAAATCCTCGGTTTCTAACAGAAGGAAATTTGGTGCCTGGTTAAATGAGGAGTATGTAATTCAATGCTGAGTTTGTGACTTCAAGTAGTAGGTGTCTTACCTTTCCAAAACCTAGTTCATAGTTCTCAAATAACAAGTTCTGATTTTTTATTATTTTTCTCTGTTATGATGAGTCTTACTTTGTTAGCCCAATACAAGTTCAGTCCTTACATGGGAAAATCTTTTTTTATACACAGTTCTCCCTCCCCCAGTCCTCCCATTCTGTGCTGTGGAGGGCTTGTCTCTCTGTACCTATATTAGATCTCTATTTATGCTGTTTTGGAGCATAATCAACCTCTTCCAGAAAGGGTACATATTAATGCACTTTAGAGTACTTTGCAATTGCCTCTGGCTATTTGTATACAGGCTTGCCAGAATCTGAAAGCTATAAATAGGAGGATTTAGGAGGAAACAGAGACTTTATAACTAATGGAATATGTTGTTACAGTTGAATTTTTTTCCTAAGAGCAGAGTGGAAGAATGCTTAAGAACTTTTCTTATTTTCTAGTAAGCATGGTTGATCAGATGTATGTGTGTGTATGTGTGTATGTGTATTTATATATGAGCAGTTTTTAAATAAAGACATATTTCAGTACTAGATAAATCTATTCCTGCCCTAAAGTCCTTGACATGGAATGCATTTAAAATTCTCAGATGATTTTGTATAACCTACTTTGTTATTTACTGAAATTTTTCTGTGGGTAATATAGAAACATAAGCTAATTAAGTTTTTGTAAATTCAGTGATACTTTTGGGCTAAAATGTTATTTTGGAGGTTTTTATTTTAAAGCATGATTACCAAGCAGTCCATAAAATGAATGAAATCTGGAGTACGGCGTTCAATCCACATAAGATAGTTGAATTTCAAAAGGTATTCATAGGATAAAAGGTGAAATCTTGAGATCTGTCAAATTTTTATAGTAATAAAATAACTATGACTAAATGTATTAATATTCATATTTATAAGGTAAGTCTAAGCATGTGCATAGTGCATTTTATGTCAAAATTTGGGGTGTTATTGGCTAGACACAGTCATTTCTTTGCCAGAGATACTAGGCTGTGTGAGGGCTAACCATCTGTCAAGTGATAGAGACAAAGAAAGGTTTTAATATACTATTCTAAAATTTCCACAAACTTGTTTTGAATTGTATTGTCATTTTCTTTTGACCTTCATACTCTGTGTTGAATATGCCCTGGGTCAGTCACCCACTTTGTTTTATGAGCAAACTATTCAAGGTCTAGATAAGGTTATTGTCACAGCTGATATGATCTAGAGGAAAGATAAAATATGTTTTGATTTGCTTTCATGTGGTGATCAAAAACTCACAAGTGGGCCACCCACTAACAGTTATACAAATGGTTTCAAGTGTACTTATTTTCACCCACCCATTCTGGATTTTCGGTATCTTTATTCTTTTGCTTTTTATATTCGAGCCTTGTATTTCAAACCCATTCCTGAGCTGTTTAGAGGAAAAAAAAAAAGTAGCAACAGGAATCCAGATTGCCTGTTTTAGGTACAATATGGTGTGATGTGAAATTGAAACAGCAGATTGGTGAGAAACTTTAGTTTCAAACAAATATAAACTAGTTTGTTTAGTGGAGTTATACACAAAACAGTAGTTTCTATTGACAGGGTAATGTTTTTTTTCAGTAATTTCCACAATATGAGGTCACTTTGGTTCTTGGGGTCAGCAGTCTATTTCTAAGACGTAACATAAAAAAAGAAGCCTTAACATTGCTGATTGTAATGGTATACTTAGAAATGGCAGGCCAAGGTATTATTTATAGCAATGTTAATTATATCAATAAAAATAGCAATATTAATACTGTGAGTGTCAAAATCCATTCTTGACAGTATGAGGTAAACAGAACATAGTCAAACAAAGCAGCCAGCATGTCTTTACTGTTGGCTCATGAATATGCACTTTAGGAAAAATATACACACGGTTTAGAGAGTTGAGTGTACAAATTTAATCTCTTTTTAATTACTTTTGACATTTTTAAAGGTGTTCTTTATTTCTAATTCAACACGTATTAAAAAGATTTAGATTTTTAGTTCTGAAATTCTTGGTACTCTTTCTTACTGTCATTAGTTTCTAGAATTTTATTTATTTATACTTCAGTGTATTATAAATTATCACAAATTCATTTTAGTGTACCTTCATTTTTAGAACACAGATGTCCATTGCAAAAGGAAACTAGGAGAACCTCCAACAATTTACAAAACAAAAGATCACCACCATGCTTTCTCTCCCTCCGCTCTTCCTCACTCCCTTTCTCTCTCCCATCTCTCCCTCTCTCCCTCCCTCTTTTTCTCTCTCCCTTTCACCCTCTATCCCTTCCTCTCTCCCTCCCTCTTTCTCCCTTCCCTCCCTCCCTCCCTCCCCCCCAATGTCTGTCTGTGTCTCACTCATTTACACATACTCATACACACTCTCAATAGATCTCCAGCTTCCTTTAAGAAAATAACCTTTTCCGTGGTTTTGATTTTAAGCAAAAACATAAATTTTCTTTCTAGTTTTCATTACTTGTAATCAGTTTTTATAATTTCATAGTATTTTACATGTATTTTCCAAAGAATATAAAATCAAATAAATAGAAGTCATTAAATCCAAAAGTTTTTTGTTTTTTGTTTTTTTTTGAATTGGAGTCTTACTCTGTCGCCCAGACTGGAGTGCGGTGGCACACTCGCGGCCACCACAGCCTCGACCTGCTGGGCTCTGGGCTGTGGAGATCCTTCT
The DNA here is from genome assembly GCA_963574415.1 of Tarsius wallacei. Taxonomy (NCBI): domain Eukaryota; kingdom Metazoa; phylum Chordata; class Mammalia; order Primates; family Tarsiidae; genus Tarsius; species Tarsius wallacei. Next base: position 5,160 of record CAUYQG010203046.1, on the reverse strand, counting down.
GCCTCAGCCTTCCAAGTGGCCGGAACTAAGGTGCGGGCTACCACGCCTGGCTAGTTTTTGATTTATTGTAGAGACAAGGTCTCACCAATTTGCCCAGGCGTGTCTCGAACCTGCGGGCTCAGGCAATTCACTTACCTCGGCCGCCCAAAGTGCTGGGATTACAGGCTGAGCCACGGAGCCCGGCTTCAAAGGTTTTTAACTGCAAGGGACAACGTCTACCTTTTTAGTCTCTCATATATTAAATTTAAATTTAATTATTTTGCTTTATTGCACATTGTCAAATCTTGGATGTAGAGTTAGTAGACATTGTTCTAGGTCTAGTGCTGCCACTAACTAGTTGTGTAATCTTGGGCATGTCACATAATCTGTATGGATCTCTACTTTAGATTTTTCATATTCAGCTTTATTTTCAGTTCTAATAATACGCATTTGTTTCCTTTAACACTTAAGTCATTATTTTAGCTTCTGGTAGTATTACTGGAAGTGATATTTAGAGCACCAAGAAAGAGTATTTGACTTTGCTTTTTACTTTTAGTCCTGAATGGAAGTTTCATTTCTATGATTCTTGCTTTCAAACATAGTACACTACTTTGTAAATATAGATATATAATATTAAGTACTTATTTTTTTAGTTGGCTTAGTATACTAAATTTATTAGTTTACATAATTTTTTTCACCAACTCTCCTTAACTCAGGAAGCTATATTGATAATAGAATTTGTAAACTTAATTCTTTGCAGTTCATCCAGCATAAGGCTAACTGGAGATGCAAGTAATAACAAAATGAATTAACTCACATTTTCTAATTTTAAAAGATAAATATATTTATTCAAAGAAGAAAGCTAAATGGTTTTTGTGACTCTCTTCTTCAAGCAAAAACATGGATATACTTTGCATAATCAGGAACTACCTCTGCACAGATGTTATAAAATTGGTAATTTTTAACTACTGCATTTGGTTTTTGATCCTATATTGTATCCATCCATGGATAGATTTACATAGGAGAGATGATAGGGTAGGCAAATAAATAGACTATTTTGATGTAAGAGACGAAAGAAATCTGTGTTAGAAAGAACTTTCCAAATATTGCCCTGTTATATATAGAAAGAAACAACTACACACAGTTTGTGTGTACCTACGTGATAGATTTTTAATGATAATCTGAAAGTTTTCATTTAAAATTTCACTGTTTCTTTTCAGTTGACTCACATTCCTTTTATTTGTTTGGATGGTATTGAGAGACTTAAATCTACCAAACATTTGTGAACTGGGTGTTCACAAATGGAAACAGCAGTCTGTAGGAAGCTATACAGTCCTGAATCCTCCCCTTTCCTCACACCCACCCACAGCTCCAGATGTTCCTGGTACTGATCATGTAACATTTTATAAATCATCTCATAGAGAAAATATACCGTAAACTCTCCAATATATTAGGTAATGCTGAGCTACTTTAGCTTACCAAATGTCTAGCTAATCGGGGGGGAATTGTGAGAAGAATTTTAGATCACCTATTGTATGAGCACTTCAAAGCATGCAAATAATGGAAGAAATATTGATATGTGCTTAAGGGATGCAGATTTGAGCATGTTAACTAATACACAGCACATGTATTGAGGAGTTACTATAACTTTTAAAAAGACAATTGGTGCAAAAAAGACTAGCAGATTTATTCATAAAAAGTACAGTGAAAAGAAAATTAAGTGCATTCTATCCTTGTACTAAACAATGATATTGGCAACACCACCAATAGTAAGCAACATTTATTGAGCTCTTACTCTGTGTCAGGCATTGGTTTTATCTGCATTTTTTCAGTTAATTCCACAATCCTAGGAGACAGGTACCTTTATTATCTCAAATTTAAAGATAACCTAAAGCTCAGAAAGGGTAAGTTTCTTGTTCAGTGACACAGCTAGTACATAAACAGATGGGATTTCAGCCTTGAGTCTAGCTCTGGAAAACCTAACCTCTTAATCACCACCCCATTAGACCTCTGTTTTGGGCTTATTTTCATGCAGTGCTTACCCAGATTTGTACTGGTGATTTTATTTTAAGGAAGGTGTAGTATGTTTGGAGAAGGTTCTAGAGAAGGGCACAAGGTGAAAGAGTTGTAAGTGAGAAGACAGGTTACTATGGTAGAGTCTGTTTTTTAACATTTAACTCTTTAGTCAAGAATTACAAATGCTCAGAGAATTTGTTTAAAGATTTTACGGTGAATGGGCTTGGTAGCTGCTGCCTGAATTAGTTCCATGGACAAAGAGTGGAACTGGGTACCATGTTAAAGCAGGCTGTGAAAATATGAGTAGGCGCAGGTCAATGTTACATACTGGGGGTACTGGGTGGATAGGGGTCAAAAAAGAAAGCAAAATCAAATCAGACTGAGTAATCAAGAACCAGGGATCATACAGAAATAAGGGTGAGGTAGAACAGAAGCAATATATTTAAACACAGGTTCTACTCATTTTGGAAGGCTCTTATTGTTTGTTGTGACTACATTTGTTTCAGAAACCAATAACTGGCTTAAATATGGGTCACCTAGAATTTGGGATACAAAGACTGCTCTGCTTTTGGTACAAAACCATGACCATTAATACAAACCTAGAATTAGTAAGTTTACATGCATTACAAAGAAATGCAATTTAGCACAATAACCAATATTGTAAACCACTTATCAGATGCCTACTCTATGCCACCCAATTCTGAAATCACTGTTTCTAGGCATGTTTATAAGTTACTGTTTGCTGTCCAGTTTTCAAAAATAAGAAAACACCTGCTAGCTTTCCTGAGTATTTGATGGCTATCTCCTTCCCATATTCATGGAGTTTTAAACCAGGCTTTACCAGATTTAAAGTGAAATACAGTTTAGGCATTTTCTTGTGTAAATTTATTTTTTCCTTAATATATGACTTTACTGAAAGAAAGGTTCAGTTTTATTTGATAGTATAAATGCATTTCCATCAGAGTGTAGTCTCAAATGATCAGCTCAGGTAAAGTCAGTGTACATGAATTTGGATTATGTTTAGTATAGCCAGCATGAATGAATGAAGAAGAATTATTGTCATTTTTAGAATGATTTTTTCTTTCAAATAATTTAAATAACTTCAAACCAAGTACAAACAGATATGTATGCCATGTATACATATATACCCCTGTAGATAAAGGGGTTGGGTTATACATAACTCTGTTTCTTTCTATTATATGTGTAATGATGAGTTTTATTATGTAAAAATGAGTACATCTGGTATAAAGGGAATTTGATTCAGTTTGGTGTTTTATATTGCAATTTTAACCCATAACTCAAATTCTTTGACATTCACCGCTTAGGAAAGGTAACATTTATAATTATACTTCTAAAAGTTTTTAAAAGGTAGTATTCATTGTTGACCTATATTACGTACATGAGTTGTATCATCTGAATGGAGTCAAAGAATAATGAAAGTGCTATACCATTCCTTATGTGTCTTCACTTTCGCTTGTGACAGTATCTCTGATATTTTTTTCATTCTTTTAGTGCATTAGGTAATTTAGTACAATAATCATTTTGTATGGTTTAAATGCAGACATTACTGAAAAATACATAAAGCTGGAGAAATTTTCAACATCAGTGCATGCATGGCACTTTTCCCCTTCAGGTTCATTGTCAGTGTTACTCTTTTGTTCATGTTCTTTTGATATCCTGTGGTAACTAGTGTTCTTAACAGCTGTGTTGTTTGTATCTCACTGTCCTTTATATATCTAACCCTCAGAGAAGTACCTTTGAAAACTCATGCTTTTAATAATCTTTCTTATTCTAGAAAGGGGTAGAGAACAAGGCATTACTATGGTGAAGGGGTGATTTGAGCTGGAAAGCAGTATGGGAAAAAATAAACAGGATTACAGATCCTCCTGATTCAGATATTCTACATTACAGTCTCAACATTTGTCATAAAGTGAATTACCAAAATGTGTAAAAGCCATAGATAAATGGTGATTGTTTTTCTGTGTTTTTGTTAATAGAAACATAACTGTGTTTCTATCATATGTGTAATGATGAGTTTTATTACGCAAAAATTGGTACATCTGGTGTAAAGGGAATTTGATTCAGTTTGGTGTTTTATATGCAGTTTAACTCGTAACTCAAATTCTTTGACATTCATCAAAAGTAATGTTTAGAATTATACTAAACTTCTACAGTTCCTTTAGGACAGGTACCATGCTTTATTCATCTTTGTAACTTTAGTACCTGGCACAATATTTGGCACACAGGAGGAATTCAGTAAGTGTTGATTGATTAGGCTTTTTTGTGTCAATCCTAGGAAGATTGATTCTTGTTTTCCAGGCTATCCATTTACTTATTTTCTACTAACTCTGGTTCAAATTTAGCATTTTAAAAACTAGTTACTACCTATTATAGCCTTTCTCTGTAGTTTTCCAAGATCCAAACATTTTTACATGTGCTCATGATTTTTTATCCTTTTAGGTGCTTAATGAAATTCTATCATGGCAGAACTTCCAATAAAAGGTTATATTTACCATGAGTCAGAAAAGAGTTATATCAGATATTGCCCATCAATGGTAAAGCAAAACTACTACAGTCAATTCAGGATATTTATTGTGTTGAATAGAGTACACAGAATTACATTATCTACTGATTTAAGGATGAAATCCAAATTTCATATCCTATATGATTACTATCTGGATAGTGGAACAAAGAAACTACAATATTTTTTGTATTTTAAAGATTGCAACTGAGATTTTGAACATTTTATATTAGCTTCCTATTTCCTGAAAGAAAGACTGTTCATAAAATTTCACATATTAACACATAATTTTACCTTATTTTTACATTATTTTACCTTATTGTCTGAGTTATTTAGAAGTCTAGTCCAGTTAAACACTTTAATATTATTGCTATATCATTAGCTTGTCTAGAAAGCAAAAAAGCTAATTGGACTGTAAACCATATGGAAGCTAACATCATGTAAACCTCATCTAGGACACAGGTTATTCCTCTTTAACAACTGACATGCTTTTTTTTTTTAAATGAGTTGGAGTCTCACTCTGTCACCCAGACTGGAGTGCAGCGGCCGCTCCCGGCCACTGCAGCCTCGACCTGCTGGGCTCCGGCGATCCTTCCGCCTCAGCCTTCCAAGTAGCTGAAACTACAGGCGTGCGCTACCATGCC